>DXKC01082378.1:0-28514 GCA_031170775.1 Cymbopogon citratus
AATTGATTCTATTCTCTAGGTAAATTTGTAAGTAAATATCAAGTTGAATGGCATTGAGCTTTATTCAGGATTTGTCCCCAAACTATTAGGAATAGATATCAAATCATTTTGATACTTTGGCATTTCATTGGATCTCCTCAAGAAACTGAACTATAAAATTAATTTTTTCTTAGAAGGGTTAAATCAATATGTAACTAAAGTACAGGGGAAAAAAGTACATGATCATGCAGTTCGTATTCCTTCGGCAAGCAACACCGCAACAGCAATCAGACTGTGCCATGTTTTTCTTCATGTATATTCTCAGACTTATTTTATCAACTTAAATGCTTAGTTCTTATGGAATCTTCATATGCTATCTTCTGATAAATTTCAACACAAATAAGGTTGGATTTACTCTAGAATTTGTAGGGCGTGTATCGTTCATTTTTTGAAGGAAGTTTCATTGAGGAAAATATTTTTGGTGACATCAGTTTTAGGTTCTGCTCTTGGAATGACACAGGTCCTCTTCTAGTCTTCTGTGCTTGTCTACTGTGTCTGTGTGGGACTAATTATTCTTCTAAAATATGATATCAAATATTTCTATACAATTTTGTTTTGGTATCACAGTTCGTCTGAAGATTATTTTCAACGAATTGCGAATCGACAATAGATAATACATACTTATGTATTCCAGAAGACACGATGATATGCTTCTGTTCAATCAATATGGAAGAGTATAAATCACATGATGAATATGGACAGTATTACTGAATCAATTAATCCTGCTCTGTTGCTCGACCAGTATGTTCAGTCTATATACTTTGCATTTGCTAATCACCATTCACCACAGCTACAATTAGCGTGGATACACAGTATGTACATCCTGCATCGCCCAGTCAGAATCCAGGGAGATGTCTATGCTGGATCCCTGGATTCTATAGCACGCTAGCTCGCTATTTTGCCGCTATAGCTTGAAATAGCTTCTTGCGGCAGAATGCCGCTATTTACGTTCATGCACAATTTTGCAGCTATAGTCTGATATAGCTCCGCTAATCACGGTTGATAAAATGCTAAACACTATTCACTTAGCTCGCTATTTAAAACATGGGCCAAAACTGATTTCCATCTACCACAGGCAATTGAGCAAACAGGTGCAGCGCATGCTATTGCATACCTTGGGGCACGAGAGCAGCACCACGAAGGCAGCCTGCCACCGGCACGGCCTAGGGAGTGCCGTCAATAGCAGGGGGCGGGGCCATCTGCATCGCTCGGTTCGGGTCGCATCGCCATCGGCCGTGTCTTTCTCCCGTTGCAGTGCATCGCCGTCCATGGCCACACCACCCTGTCTCGGTAGCGCGCGGCGATGCTCCTCGTCCGCGGCCACAATGCGCTGCGCCACTGCCTCGCCTCAGCGGATCATGCTGATGCGCCGCCATTCGCGGCCCGCCCTCCACCTCGAGCGCGCTTGCACCACGCCGTCGCCGTGCGGCCCCTCGACCATGGCAGGGCGAGGCGCCCTCCGCCACGGGCGCGGCCGGCTCCCCGACGCGGGATGCGTGTTCCACGGCGCGTGCGTGGCTGCCCCCGGGCGCGGCCACCGGGAACGTTCTGGAGGTTTCGGGTCCACGATAAAACGGGCAGGGATCCAAACCGATCCAAGATCTGACGGTTCACATTGTAAGTTGGCTCGATCTAACGGCTAGCGGGTTAACGGGTGACGTGGCCCTATCCACGAGCCCGCTTATGGTAGCAGGATTCCTATAGAGAGATGGACAGATGGACGTCTGGCTTAGGCTGGGCAGGAGCAGGACATGGGCAGGCAGTCTACCGTCAGAAGCCTAGAAGGACAGACGAAAGCTAATGCCTGGAGTCGTAGAATGGTGTGCTCAGCTTGTAGAAGGAGAAGGTGCCTGGTTGATGAAAAATTGAAAAGCCCTGTGAATATGGTGTTGTGTCCAGTTTTGTGCATGCATGCATATCTGAATATGGTGTGTTTTGCTGCTCGAGTGTTTTGTTTTTTGTAAAGTTGTCGTGCCAAGAACTGCACCTGTTGTTTGGAGTCGCTATTTCCGTACTTTTTTGCTGCGGTGTATGCGAATTCTGAGCACAAGCCCTGTGAAGGCAAACAAAAAAAGAGAGTACAGGGTTCATTTTGTTTCAGAACTTCTCTATGGATCAAATCGTTTATATGACAATGCATTCCATTCATGTTTGGATGGTTGAATTAATTCAAAGAAACCGCTTACTTTTGCCACTGGTGAGGCGTTTTCCACATGCATGCACGTTGTTATCTGTGACCTGATCAGTGATCACAGTAGGATCATCGGAGGCCCTTGCATTCATGTCCTCCGCTGCAGTCGTCCTGCAGGAGTGAAGGTTGAATTACTGACCGGGTTGAATTACCAAATCTTGAAGTCGTTTGAGAGGTTTCACGGAGAATGTGTCCTAGTCGATAGCCTTCTACTAGCTAGTACACACGGGACACGATGTGAACACTTGAGTGTGTTCCTGCCAACTCACACGTTTGTGTCAATACTACGGTGAGCTGTCACTGATGTTCAGTTCTTGTGCTTGATGGGATCAGTTCTCCTGCTTGATGGGGCTCACTCGACGCTAACGACGGCGCTGCTCCAACGCTAATATATTATCTCGGCACATGGTGTTTTCACTATTGTCATGTAATTTGTTTTTTTCAAGCAACCTAAAATCAGTGCCTAGCTGGTAAGATCCAGCGCAATTGGCGGCTACAAGTACTGGGTATGAATGCGCTCTGACTAGGAAGCTACAAGCTTGTTTCTTTTTCTTTTTTATTTAATAACTGAACAGAGTTTCAACCTCTACCATCCATGTTTGTTTCTTGTTGCCTCACATCGAATTAGTTCAAGTTTATCTAGTCAAGTTTCTCCACCCTTAAATTTTTGTGAGAGCTGGGCGCATCTGGCTGTGGTCGCCATCTACAGTACAATTTAATTACTCTCTTTCCTATATTTTGACTGGTTTCAAAATTTGGAACAAGCAGAAACAAAGCATACAGTCTAGGGGTCGATGGAATATCCAGCTGTGTTTGTTCACGTTGATTAATGGGCTCCACATGGATAAGCGACGTCCTGCCATTGGCAGCACATAATTTAGTTTCATGTTGACTTGGTACAAGCAAAAAACAAACAGACGCAGTCTTGGTTTGGTTCGAGAAATCACTCCATTCTATGTGAGATGGTGCATCATTAGTTCATTTTCTAAAATTTTGTTAAATGACTCTTTTCCTAGTACTAGTACTAATTATTAGCAAGTGAGCAATAATTTATAGGCAATGAAGTGAGGAGTCAGAAGACGAAATGATTTGTTCACCAAACCACAACACCCTGTTACGGTGAGTGCCGGTTTCACATGTGTTTGTCGAATCTCGAGGTAAACAAATCACATGGGCAACCAACGTTAGGCTTATCGATGCCAATAAACAGCTAATAGGTCTTCGCAGACAGTGCCTTTTAGTCTAACTTTTACGCAAAGCTAATTTCCAACTCGCAAGAGGCATTTTGCCACAGGATCTCTCTAGTTTCCATTTGCTCTTCCATTGCTGCATCTCTTCACTGTGCTTTTCTGAAGGTATGTTGTCATCTCTGGAAAAAACTTCATGGCCTTTACTTAGTTAAGACGGTGCTCGATTTCGTTGTTTCTGTTCACATATAATTCGTTGGAAAAAAAAACTTCAAGCTAATTTCGTTGTTTCTGGGCAGTACACACGTTTCTGTAGGACTACAGATTGAAGAGATCCTACTGTCGGGACTAGAACAATTTTTCATTGGGACAAGCTGATCTCCATAAGCAGCAGTCTGATGAGTGATGAGTGCCTTTCCAGTGGTCTAGTATTGACCTACGTTTTCTAGTTCTAATAGTTATGCTGAAAATTCTGATTCAGCGGTAATTCTTCTAGCTGTTCTAGTTATAGTTATTGATCAACGAGGCTGTCACTGAACCTGCTAAACTGTTCTATTTGTCCCCACATTTTGCAGGTTTTGCCGTGGCATCGAGTGATTGTCTTCCAGTGTTTATTCTATACATTGGTGTCTAAAGATCTTCCCTCACACTATTGAAGATCTTAAACGTACTCACCTGTGATCATCTGAAGGAATTGCTTCTGCAAGATGGTTACTACTTGTTCTTATTGTCACACTCATTTCTTTCATGGAAGACGATTCCTAGTCGTGCTTCAGACTTGCATGTGCTTCAGACTTGCATTATAGATGGCACAGGCTTGATGCTCTGTGTACCCATTGCTCTACTGAACGAGTCAATATCTGAGATCCTATTGGGAGCAAAAAAGGAAAATAGAATTGACACATACTGATCCCATCTGATTAGTGGCCTATCAGTTGACCTGTGATCAGGTACTTACTACTGCACAATCATTTCTTAAACACAGTGATAACTCTTCTTGATTTAATTTTCTGCTGAACTATTCCAGTTATGGGTACCATCTAGTTATTGCCAGAACGCCAGTGATCGAGCAACCTTTGTTTTAGCAAGTGTTTTGCCATTTAATTCTTTCTATTTTTTTGCAGGTTTAATTAGCTGTGGTATCTGTTGTTCTCTGGTGGTGATTGGCTGATAATTTCTTCTACCCACTTAATAAATTGGTTTTCCAAAGGATTTACTTTTGATCTGCAGAGCATGAGCGCAGTACGCTGGATGGGTTGACAATCCAAACGAACTGTATATATATGCCAAGTGGATTACTATTGACTCTAGTTGGAAGATACATGTCTAAGGTAAACATCCAATATGTACTTGGAATCTGACTATTATCATGGTCTACAAGATCAAAATGTGTAACTAATGGAGTTATTACTAGAGATAGGTAGTTTAACTTAGTTTACCAAGTAATTTTTCAAATTGATACCATCTAATCTAGTGTACTTTAGCTTACAACACTTGATAAAAGGGACAAGAAGCTAAGACAGGGGTCGATCTATACCTCAATACATCAACTTAGTACTCATTCTGTCAATCTCCACCAAATCTTGTACCTAGTGTACTAATAGTTTCTAATATGAGCAATAATGCTACAATATTCCTTTTACTTACTACTATCTACGTCCCCGAATATAAGACACGATTTGATTTGGTGTGGTCTTCAAAAATATATTTTGACCTATAATTTCTCTTATAATATATAATTTATAGGAACAAAAGTTTGATAATTAGAAAGTAATTCTAAATACAAACATAATGTAACTACTTTTGTAATACAAACTTTTGATATAATTAGGCTAATTGTTAGTCTAAGACAATAAAGTTTGAATTTTGAAATACGTGCATGCTTTATAAGTGTGAAAATTTAAATGACGTAGAGAATACAAACTTCCGTTGACGACAGTATTTTTCCTGAGGTATCGAGAAGCTCGCACTACCCCCTAGTCCTTGTTGGATGCCCATATAGGCGCCAACCTCCTGATTGGGTAACTCTGTGGATAGGCTCTGGACAATCTCCATGCACAAAGTGGGTCTCGAGATGGCCTCCTCCATACCTCACGCCGTTGTATTCACTATCTTGTTTCTGGCCGGACCGCCACGGGTCACATGTTCCCTTAGTACAATGTAGGTGAGCTCTACACAGCCCGGAGGGTCTTGCAACAATACGATCCCCTAGTAAACTCTCGGTGCATGCAAGCACCAACAGTATGGACATACCCAAACTTCACTAAACAGACAAAAGCCAACGCCAAGTGCTAAAGATGAGGTCTAACTTTCCTAGGCACTTCACAAATTAAGCGCCCAGGTGTTCTGGGAACTCAAATGTGATACAATAATAGTTCTAGGAGGTTAGTATACACATTTATTACATTAAGAAGTTCTCACATTACAGTAGTTGTGAAGGAAGCAAACATTTAAGCCACATTAAAATAAAAAAAATCACAACATAAAAAAAGGACCAAATGATCCTAGAGCGCGCTACCCATCTGGCCATCCAAAGCCACAGGCTAGCTGGGTGTGGACACCACTTCAATTCAATACCTACTCAGGGATGAAGGCCGGGTCTTCCTCTGTACAAAAAGCAAGGGTGAGTACAAAATACTCAGCAAATCCAACCTTAGCCTATAGGGAAGTTGATATCAATACATGCATATAGATAAATCAAGAATAAGTCTTGGTTTCATTTGCATAAAGTTGTATTCTTGACAAATGTAGGGTTTTAATTAGTAAATACCTTTTGCGAAAGATATATTTTCCGAAAGAAACATTAAGAAGATATATTTTGTAAATACATGTGCATCTCTAAAAAGAGGGTTGTCACAATTTTAAGTGTTGTTGAACACTCCATTCCCACAACACATGGCTGACAATCATTCGTTTCGAAAATTACTGCTTGTTTTTCTAGTCATGCCAACCCATCTAGTTGCTGAAACAAAACCGTAACACATCCGAGATTGCAGATAGAGCTATCTAGATAGAAATTTACACTATGTGGATGTCGTACAATTTCGCCACAAGTAGGGTACTGTAACTTAACACTGTCATGCAAGCATAGATCTATCAAAGCCATTACCCTCCATAGGTAAGTGCTGGCACTCATCATGATTTCCTTCTTTTTCCTAATAAGAAATGTTTCCTTATTTTTGCGGAACTATTCGTACTTATACCCATGATGTTTCTAGGTTTCTAGGTTTAAATTATGATACAACAATTTTTAACCTAGTATTTATTTTCCTATAACGAAAGAGAGAGTAGCTCGGCTTTTAAAAAATAAGCCCATGGCTGATGTGGCACAAATCAAAACTTAAACTTTTACCCAAGCTTTATCATTGCCAAGGTTTTGATATTGCCAAATTTTGGTTGGCTAAAAGATGGTACACATCCCGAAGAAAGTCATGTATTTCTTATTTTTTTGAAACATCTTAGTCGACTTTGTGTATTTATCCCAATTAGTGGTGGATCTAGGCATTAACTGTAGGTCCACTTGGTCCCACATCTTTTCCAAAAAATGTTTTACCCACTTTATAAATTTGCAATTATATATATCAATGGTGTTAATTTATTTTAAATCAACAAGCGTGGCTCCATGTGTTTTTAATCGTGCATCCACCACTCAATGCTCTTCTAGTTACAAAGTAGAAAAAAAATATAGATCTCTGATAGCTTTTGACAACTTCCAACTTCCACTCGTGCGTATTCGAGTAAAAAAAAACAACTTCCAACTTTTAAATGGGAAATGTCAAAGCCCAGGTTGGGAAAAAAAAGATGAACTGAAAAATACTTAAGGTTTTGTTGTGTCATGCTAACTAACATGCCAATGGTATGTCTCAGAGCTACCATTTCAATACCTCGCCATGCAACTACATTTGCACATGCCATTTTCATGTAGTTGAGGATTTGTTGTAATTGATTCAAAAAACTGCTTCTTGACACCTAATGTTGGAACGTAGGGAACGTAGGTTGTATGAGTGGGAGAGAGGAGGCCGAGGCTGTTTTCGGATGGTGAACAGTAGATCAAGATGGCAAACACCAAAGAGCGAGAGAGATAACTCAATCTCTGGCTGACCCTATTGATGCATAGTTTTCCAAACTTATACCCAAAGGGTAACAAACCTCTCCTCAATCTAAGGACTAACAAACTCAATCTAACAAACTCCAAATCCCCCTGAAGGATAGCAACTAAACAAACTCTATCTTGATCCGTCAAAAGCCAACTAACTATGACGCCGCCCTATGGAGATCACGCGCCCTTGCGCTGCTGTCGCGGCGTCAATTCAGCCACTGGCTTTGTTGCGGTGTTGGTACACCTTGTCAACCATAACATCACTCCCCCCTAGACGAACAGCTCGTCCTCGAGCTGAAAGGAGGGAAATGCTTCGCGGAAGTCTTTTGAGAGGCTCCCATGTGGCCTCATCTCCTGGCAACCCGACCCACCGGACCAGGACGTGCCAAACGCCCCTGTGAAGCTGAGTGCGGAGAGCTCGTTCCGGCAGCTGGAGACGGCGACCATGGCGTAGAGGTGGCAGCGCCGGGGGCGTAGTTGGTGGAGTGCCCCGATACGGCTTAAGGACGCCCACATGAAAAACATCGTGGATGCGGGCGCCCTCCGGCAGCAGTAGGCGATACGCGACATCACCCACCCACTCTGTCACCTGGAACGGGCCGGCGAACCGCGGACTGAGCTTGCCGCGCGGTCCCGGCAACAACAACTGAGTGAGGTGGTGGAGGATGCGGAGCCACACCCAATCGCCGATAGCAAACTCTAGGGGGCGATGATGGCCGTCGTAGTTGCGCTTAGCGTACTCCTGCACCTGGAGCAAGCACTCGCGCACCTAGGTGAGGAACGCATCCCGGTCTTGCAGAAGTGCATCGACAGCATCTGTGCGGGCAGTCCCTGCAATGTAAGGAAGCAGAGCCAGCGGGGGCCGACCGAAAACCACCTGAAATGGTGAAGTGCTCAAGACGGTGTGGTACGAAGTGTTGTAGCAGTATTCTGCCCAAGGGAGCCACTCGAGCCACGGACGGGGGCGGTCGCCGGTGATGCAGCGAAGGTACATGGCGATCGTCTTATTGACTGCCTCAGACTAGCCATCGGTCTGCAGGTGGAACCCCGTGCTATAGCGGAGCTTGACCCTTGTGAGCTTGAACAAATCCGGCCACACGTTGCCGATGAACACCGGATCCCGATCACTGACGATGGAGTTCGGGAATCCGTAGAGGCGAACGATGGCATCGAAGAACGCCTTGGCGACCGAGGCAGTGGTGTACGGATGGCTGAGCGCGGTGAAGTGCACGTGCTTGGAGAACCGGTCCACCACTATCAAGATGACACTCTTGCCATGGACATGGGGCAGGCCCTCGATGAAATCGAGCGAGATATCAGACCACACCTATGAAGGCACCTCCAGGGGCTGCAAGAGGCCCGCCGGACGGAGGGAGTCTACCTTGTTCTGCTGGCAAATGGTGCACGCGAGGATGAAGTCGCGCACTAGGGCAAGGTCATGCTCGACATAGAACTAAGAGTGCAGGCAGTGAAGCGTTTTCTGAATGCCCGCATGACCTGCCAAGTGGGCGATGTCGAGGATGGTGGGCAGGACGGCGGACTTCGCCGGCACATAGACACGGGCGCCATGGAGGATGAGACCATCCACGACGTGCCAAGGTTCGCTGCGGTCGGTGACCACCAAGTCGCATAGTGCCCGTAGTGCGGCGTCATCGTTGAGCTCACGACACAGGGTGGTGAAGAGGTCAAACGAGGGCCCAGACAGAGAATGAACGCTCTTGTTAGACTCATCGCGCTAGGAGAGGGCATCCACGGTGATGTTGAGGCGTCCTGGCCAAAACTCGATGTCGAAGTCATAGCCGAACAGCTTGGAGACCCACTGGTGTTGGGGAAGCATGGAGAGGCATTGATCGAGGAGAAACTTGAGTGTGTAGTGGTCTATGCGCACCACAAAGTGCCGGCCCTAGAGATAAGGCCACCAGTGACGGACTTCCTGCACCAGACCGATCAATTTGCATTCGTACGTGGCCAGCTTCATGTGGCGGGGTGAGAACGGCCGGCTGAAGAATGCGATGGCGCCGATGCCTTGATGCAGCACCGCGCCGAAGCCAAACCTAGAGGCGTCGCAATCCACCATGAAGGGCTGCGCGAAGTCCGGTAGTTGGAGAACCGGAGCCCCGGACAACGCCTGCTTGAGCGCTGTGAATGCCGTGGTGGCCGCCTCTTACCAGATGAAGGCATCCTTGCGCAGAAGCTGAGTGAGGGGCGCAAAGATGGCGTCGAAGCTCTGGATGAAGCGGTAGTAGTACCCCGCTAAGCTGAGGAAGCCACACAGCCCTCGCGCCGAATGCGGTTGCGGCAAGGACGTCACTGCCTCCACCTTGGATGGGTCCATCTCCACGCTGTTCGCGGAGATGATGTGGCCCAGGTAGGCCACAGTCTGGGCGGCAAAGGAATACTTGCTGCGCTTGATGCGCAAATGATGATCCCACAATGCCGTGTGGACCGCCTTGATGTGTTGGAGGTGCGTCGCCCAGGACGGGCTATAGATTAGGATGGCATTGAAGAAAACTAACACAAAATTATGTAAGAACGGCTGTAGGATGGTGTTCATCAAGTTCTAGAACGTCGCTGGCGCATTGGTCATGCCGAACGGCATGACCAAGAACTCGAAGTGGCCTTGATGAGTACGAAACGCCATCTTCTCTATGTCTGCGGAGTGCATCCAAACTTGATGGTAGCCCAAGCGCAGATCAAACTTTGTGAAGAAGTGGGTGCCCTTGAGTTCATCTAGGAGTTCCTCCACAACTAGAATTGGGAACTTGTCCTCGACGTTGTGTTCGTTTAGGGCGCGATAATTCATGGAAAACCGCTAGGAGGAGTCTAGCTTCTTGACAAGCAGGACCAGCGTGGAGAACGCCGACGTACTGGGGCGAATGACGCCCTGGCGATCATGGCAGTGCACTGGGACTCCAGCTCGTCCTTCTAGAGCTGTGGGTACAAGTACGGCCAAACGGCAACATGCGCTATGCTAGGTTGGAGATGAATCCTGTGGTCGCACGAACGGGCTGGTGGCAACCCTTGCGGCTCGGCGAAGAGGTCCTCAAAGGACTGGAGCAGGTTCTCAAGCAAGGCCAGCCCATCTTGGCGGATGGTATGGATGCGCTGGGTCGATTGAACGTCGTGGCGAGTGGAATTGATACTGCACCAGAACACCCTGCATCCTTCACGTGTGAACGCCATGCACAGATCATCGAAGTCCCACAGTACAGGGCCCAGCGTTCGGAGGAAGATCACGTCGAGGACCATGTCATAGCCATCGATGGGGATCGAGTAGCAGTTGATGGTGAAAGCTTCGTCAGTGATGCGGATGTCAACCTCCCGCGCAAGGCCACGGCAAGCGACGCAGTTCCCATTCGCGATGATGACGCCGGCCCCGGGGCATGGGTGGAACTGGAGGACGATGCAGCGTGCGACATCCCCGCGCACAAAGTTGTGCGTGGACCCCGAGTCCAAAAGAGCGACGAATTGCTCGTTGCCAATTTGGATGTACAGTTGCATGGTGTCCTTCGTGCGGATGCTCGTGATGGCGTTGAGGGAGATCATGGGGGTGTCGGGGTTGAACGGTGGCGGATCCGCCGCTAGAATATCCTCAGGTTCGTCTGGTTCCTCGACGATGTAGTCTGAGGCCTTAAGGTAGAAGAGCCTCGTGCACTTGTGGCCATGGACGTAAGGCTCATCGCAATTATAGCATAGCCCCTGCTTATGGCGCTCGGTCATCTCCTCCAGGGTCAAGCGTTTGAAAGGTCACGCGGTGTCGACGATGTCGCGACTGTCTGGCCGGGCGACGCGGCGGGTGCCGGTAGCACGCCAGCCGAGCACCGAGCCAGGCGCGGCGGCGCTAGAAGAGCGAGTGGGGCAGGCGCGTTGCACCACTCGTACGTGCGCGCGCTGGAGATCCTGGGGGTCTTGTAGCTCGATGTCGACCCGGATATGATCTGGGAGTCCACTAGTGAACAACTGGGCCTTTTGGTATGGGGACAGGATGCTGGCGTGTGCCGCACGGGCCTGGAACACGTCCAGGTAGGCGTCCACCATCGACGCGAAGGGCAGACGGGCCAAGTCGGCCAAGTGATGGTTGGTGCTGAGTGGTGGACCGAAGCGTTGTTGACACAACTAACGGAACTCCTCCCATGATGGCGCGCCGGCATCGCGCTCGTGGACAATGCACCACTGCTGGGGCGTGCCGGTGAGATGGAAGGACGCCAACCAAACCCTATCGGCATGGCGCATTTGCTGCCCGCAAAAGAACTGTTCACATTTGTTCAGCCAGCCGAGGGAGTCTTCCTTGCCATCATAGGTGGGAAAATTGAGCTTGTGGTAGCGTGGAACGGCCGGGCCGGAGGGAACGGCGGCGCAGAGAGCAACTCGGAAATCACTGGCCCGGGCGCCGGTAGCGCAGGGATGCCCCCATATCCCGGCATGCCATACTGTAGGAACGGCAATGTGGAGGGCGAAGGTCGACTCTCAACGACCGCCAGGCGGATAGAGATGTCACCCATCTAACTTTGAATGCCGTAGATGGCCGCGGTCAGGGTGTTGAGGGCATCGGTAGGCATCGCGAAAGGTGGAGCGGATAGCGGCTGAGAGGCGGCAACGGCAGTGGACGTGAGGGGAGTGGTGGTGAAGATGGGTAGCACGGCGGAGGTGGCGGTGGCGGAGGTGGGGATGACAGCGAACGATGAGGAAGAGCTAGGACCAGACATGGCTGATAGGGAACGTAGGTTGTATGAGTGGGAGAGAGGAGGCCGAGGCTTGAACCCTCGGCGGCGATGGGGCGGCGCCTGCTGTTTTCGGACAATGAACAGTAGATCGAGATGGCAAACGCCAAAGAGCGAGAGTGATAACTCAATCTCTGGCTGACCCTATTGATGCATAGTTTTCCAAACTTATACCCAAAGGGTAACAAACCTCTCCAAAATACAACCCTAACGACTAACAAACTCAAGCTAACAAACTCCAAATCCCCCCTGATGGATAGCAACTAAACAAACTCAATCTTGATCTGGTAAAAGCCAACCAACTACGACGCCGCCATATGGAGATCCCGCGCCCTTGCGCTGCTGTCGCGGCGTCAGTTCAGCCACTGGCCTTGTTGCGGGGTTGGTACACCTTACCAACCATAACACCTAAACACATGATTAGTATTATCCATAAATTAGCAGCCACATATAGATATTTATTTTGTAACTGCACTACTCTGACATGCAATACGCAAAGGTAATGCTTACACCTCTGCAAAAGAGACCACCACAACACATTCAAATGTCATGTTTACTGACAGAGTCAAAATATTATGTGGATAATTACTAGTTACATATTTAATCTCTCTACATTAAAAAATTTTGTCCAGTTTGTCCAATATATGTGACATCTTAACATCTGTTTTCTTTTACTGCCAGCCTACGCCTCTGCAAGTTTTCCATTCTCCAAAATAAGTTCCTCTAGGTGCATCTCAATCATTCATTTTGACTGATGGCAACCATATTTGATCCTATAGTTGGATCATGTGCGAAGAATTTGCAAGATATAATAACAGAGCAGGCTATTATGATTCCAGGGGTAAAAGAAAAGCTCAGACAAATGCAGAGAACAATGAAACACATACAATGCTTTATTCATGATGCTGAGGAAAGAAGGACAGAAGAGTGTGCAGTTAACAACTGGCTTGGAGATCTGAAAGATGCAATGTATGAAGCCGATGATATAATTGACTTGGCTAGATTAGAAGGAAGCAAACAGCTAGCAGACTGTCCTTCATCATCTGAAAACTTTGCTTCATGTACAGGCTTCTCATTTCTATCTTGCATTCTCAATATTCAAAAACGTCATGCAATTGCCGTTCTAATAAAAAATTTCAATGTTGAACTTGAGAAGATTTCAAAGATGGGTGAAAGATTTTTAATGCTGAAGAATATGCAACCTGAAGAGGAGAATTCTATAGTGAGGCAGATGAAAACTTGTGAGCTTGTGGAGCCTAACCTCGTGGGAAAGGAAATTTTTGTTGCTTGCACAAGATTAGTGGAACTGATTCTAGCACATAAAGAAAATAAGTCATACAAGATTGGAATTGTTGGAACCGGAGGTGTTGGAAAAACAACTTTGGCTCAAAAAGTATACAATCACCAAAAAATAAAAGGAACTTTTAGCATGCAAGCATGGATTTGTGTTTCTAAAGAGTACTCCGAAGACACTATTTTGAAAGAAGTTCTTCGAAACATTGGTCTAGAATATAAGCAAGACGAAACTGTTGGAGAACTTAGCATAAAGCTTGCGGCAGCAGTTCAAAATAGAAGTGTATTTCTTGTGCTAGATGACATTTGGAAACATGATGCATGGACTAATCTACTAAGAACTCCATTAAGCACTTCATGTACAACAATAATTCTTGTGACCACTCGTAATGATATAGTGGCACGAGCAATTGGTGTGCAAGATGTTCATCGAGTAGAATTGATGTCTGATGACACAGGATGGGAGTTGCTGTGGAGGAGTATGAACATTAATGAAGAGATTGAAGTGGAAAATCTAAGAGGCATAGGGAATGTGATTATCCGTATGTGTGGTGGCCTACCCCTCGCTATCAAGGTTACTGCTAGTGTTCTAGCAACCAAAGAGAAAACTGAGAACCAGTGGAGACATCTTATAAACAGAAGTGCTTGGTCCATGAGCAATCTTCCCATTGAGCTAAGAGGAGCATTGTATTTGAGTTATGATGACCTACCATGGCATTTGAAGCAATGCTTTCTATTTTGTTCCTTATATCCAGAAGATCGGATCATGTGTCATGATGATCCTATAAGGTACTGGGTTGCTGAAGGTTAGGTACAGGACCAAGGCGAACAACTTCTTGAGGATACAGCTACTGAATATTACAATGAATTGATATATAGGAATCTCCTTCATCCAGACCCTCTATATGCTGACTACCGTTGGTGTAAATTGCATGATCTTTTACGTTAGCTCGGTCAACATTTGTCGCGGGATGAATATTTTTGTGGAGATCCACAATCATTGGAGGCGAAAAATTTATCCAAACGACGGCACATTTCAATTTTTACTGATGGTGATTCTATAACTCTCCCCACTGCGAAGGAGCATATTAGAGCTAGAACATTGCTGCTGCTCATTCACTGGACCAAGTCAGCAAGAATTGAAAGTAAAATATTCAAAAAACTTGCATGCATTCGAGTTTTGGATTTAACTGGTTCAATTATACAAAATGTTCCTGATTCTATTGGGAATTTGATCCACCTTCGGTTACTTGATTTTGATGGGACTGACATATCTTATCTTCCCGAATCAATTGGTTCTCTCATGTACCTTCAAATACTGAACTTGCAGCGGTGTCCAAATTTGCACAAGCTTCCTTCGGCAATCTCTAAATTATGCAATTTAAGACGCATGGGCCTTGATAGAACACCAATAAGCCGCGTTCCAAAAGGGATGAGTGAATTGAAGTTCCTGAATGATTTAGAAGGAGTTCCAATTGGTGGCAGCAATGTTAATAGTGATAGAATGCAAGATGGGTGGAACCTAGAAGAACTGGGTCAGCTTTGGCATTTGAGGAGGCTTCATATAATCAAACTCAAAAGAGCAGTTCCTCCTAGTAAAGATTCATTGCTAGCAAACAAAAAACATCTCAGAGAATTAGTGCTATGTTGCAGTGACCACATACACGAGCCATATTCTAAAGATGACAGAATCAATATTGAGAAAACCTTTGATTTGCTAATCCCTTCACGCAACCTGGAGGATCTCACTATTAGGAATTTCTTTTGTCGGAAGCTTCCCATCTGGCTAGATACTGCTACCAATTTTCCCTCACTGTTGGCTATGGGGTGGGTAATATCAGATCTAGAGATACTGTAGCTTTTCCCATGCTTGAAACATTGGTCATTTCGGATATGCCCAATTGGGAGGAGTGGTCCTTTGTTGCTAAAGAAGAAGGCCAAGAAGCAACAACAGCAGGTATGGAAGGGGGAGAGGATGGGGTTGCTTCAAAGCAAAAGGGAGAAGACCACCCTCCAAGGATGCAGCTGCTGCCACGACTGAAGAGGTTGGCCCTTGACCGCTGTCCCAAGCTGAGAGCTCTCCCACAACACCTTGGACAGGAGGCCTCCAGCTTGAAAGTGCTCGAATTAAGAGAGGTGCACAGCCTTAAGGTGGTGGAGAACCTTTGTTTCCTATCAGAGGACCTTGTAATTGCAGGATGTTATGGCCTAGAGATGGTCTCAAATCTTCCCCAAATGAGAGAGCTACGGGTATCTCGGTGTACAAATTTAAGGTGCGTTGAGGAGTTGGGTAACCTAGAGCAGCTGTGGCTCGACATAGATATGCAAGACATATCCTCACTGTGGGTGCCAGGGCTTAAACACGGACGCCAGCAATGCCATGGCGGAGACCTAGACGTATACACATGGCCTATAACCGGTTAGGCCTTATTTGGGTGTAGTCAGATTGATATCAATCCATATGTTGAGGTGATTCCGACAACATCCAAACAAGGCCTTAGGTGGGCAGCGCAGATACAAGGTATGAACTTACTAACTCGTTTTGGATTAATTTGCTTGTCCATTATTATTTTTTGGTTGTCCATTTAATTGCGGATTTGTTAATTAGTAGATATTTGACTTCTAGAGGATGGAGGACCGGTCCTGAAGTAAATCAACCAAGACGTGCTGATGTGGAAATACGAAGGAGAAGGAATAATGCTTATAAGTTCGTATATCATCTATTCTTGTATGAATGTGTTGATAAAACCGCAATTTGAACAAGGTACTGCATGGTGAATGCCTCCTCTGCTTTGTGCTTGGGCTCGCAAGAGCAGTGACGCGTTCAGGGCTTCAGGCTGCTAATTGCTATCAGCTGGTTTACGTGTGCGCACAATCTGACGAAACAATATATGCTGACTTATAAGAAAGATTGAGCACGCTGGCCTGATCGGCACTCTTGATCGATTAAGCATTTAGCTCAGCCTTTCAGGGCACTTTGGAACGGAGATTATTTGCTACCGGCCCAGCCCATCCCCCTTCTCTTTTGCGCCAACCCCAACTCGACAGCAGTATGAACATCTCCCTCAGCCTTGCGCCGCATAGGAATGGCACGCCGTATACTCCGTACACTAGTACACATCTTTATTCGGAGTATACATTTGAGTTCGGCCAGTGTAAAATACGAGTATGTAGCTTAAGAGGGGGGAAGGCAATAATGTTATAAGTGCCATGTTGTGGTTCCCTTGCTATCCAGTACTTATTCTGCCGAGGAAAAACATGTGTGAAAAATCTAAACGTTCTGTTTGACAAAACAGAGTGAAGTTGGAAGAATTCTATTTTCCAGTGGCTTACATTCGACCCACTTTTCTCTGTTACTTGAAATACGAAATGATGCCCATTGCAACTTAATAATTGGTTTAGGCAAAAGTCATTATCCGAACACCCAAAGATTTCAAAGTTGATGTTCCAAACAAATTTCACCACCCATCTGTTTTTTGTTCTTCTCAGGCACTGTTCGGAAGATTGCAACAGCTTGCTAGCTAGTGTCGCCGGTGATGTTCTATTGGGAAAATATATAAAGATACAAAAGGTCTTACTTACTCTTATGGCTAACTGAAACAGTTTACATCTGGTTCTCCAATTAGCAAGAGTTCAGGGACGATGTCTTTGAGGACGGAGGACCGCTCTGTCCATTCAACAAAAGAGAGCATCCACAGACAGCTCTGTTTATTTTATAGAAGATTATTAATTGTCTGTGACTGTCTGCATGATAACTCTTCGCCTTCCTTCCTTCATTCGCGTATCACACACAATTCACAAAGACAAACCACAACATAACGTTATAATCAGCATCAGCTTTGCTGAGGTGGACCTGTCGATTGGGTTTGCATCTGTGAAGAAACAAATGTGTGACGCCCGAACTCCACTCCAACTTGCACGTTGGAAGCAAGCTCACACACACCTCTTCGGCGAATAATGCGTACGTACGTACGTGGGCGTCATGAACATAACGTCAAGCCCCGCGATGAACGAACAGAGATCTCGTTTGAGAGATCCAGCGCCTCCACCGACATACAGTATAACTTTATATTTTGATTGTTCCACACACATGACTAGGGTTTGTTTGGTTGTAGGCTAAACCATAGCCAAACAAAATTTGTCTTGCCAAAAAAATTGTCACCATTGGATTTCAAACTTTCGACCCTAAATTTGACTAGCCCGAATACTTTTTTTTAGAAAAAATTAGCACGAATAATTTTGTCGTGTGCCAGGTGCAGTAAACGACCAACCTAGGCAGGAGCCACAGACACCAGCTAAGAATCCCCTCCTAAATTTGAGGAGCTGACACTATGGCACAGATAAACAAATAACTGAAACAAAGGAAGATGGTCAGAATAAATTCCATGCCACTATAGCTTAGCCTCTAATTGTTTGCTAAGTTGATTTAGCATTAAGTATGCTGCAGCCACCATTGCTTCTAAAGGCATGGCAATGTCATTGTCACACTTTAAACTCTGCTCCCTATTCCTTTTTTATTTTTAGAATCCTCTGCTTCCTATTGGCTATTCCTATGCATTCTTTGCAGCATTACTAATTTCATCTATAGGACTGTCAATACTAACACTAACTGCATGAGAGACATCAGTAATTTTTTAAATTAAAGTAATAACACAGCAAGAGAATTCTTATTGTTACCTTGTTCACTTCCAGATTGGCTTTGTTTGTAACTGCTTGTGCCCACTCTACCATTGTCTTCCCATCCTCAGAAAATCCTTTATTAGGTTACCTGTCCACCTGGGTAGGAGTATAGGACCCATGTGTAACTCCACTCCCTTTCTTCTTCACTAAGCCTACTGCCTTGCTCAGACCAGAATTTGATTCCTGGGTCCATTTTCTAGTTGATACAATCACCAAAGATGCTTGACTGTCAAAACCACTTCGTAGTAGTACCATATACCATATCCATCACACCATCGATGTTCCCTTCACTAGTTATCATGTTCTCATTACATGTCTGACCAGTCAGATTTTGTTCAGATATCACCTAGACAGAACGATTAAAGGCTAAGATGATCTCTCACTGTGTGATCAGATGATCTCTCGCTGCGTGTTCATTGGCCATTTGTCAACTTGGGCCACTGTAGCTCTCGGACTCGTGTGGTGGTGAAACGGAATGGAATCAATAAGGTTTTGGGACTGAATCAGGGTTCAGACCTTTGTAAAATATAAAATGGGATAGGCTGGCCTGCAAAGACAGACACTAGGCCAGAATGCCTAAGCTGTTTGGTGCAAACAGTGTTGCAGCCAGAGAATACAGTCCAGTATAGAATCACTTATCTTGCAGGTTTTCTACTTGCAGCCCAGATATTCTTTAGAAATTAAAAAAAAAAACTGCTGCACATTCATCAATCAAGTGAAGAAGTTCTGGGAAAGGAACAGGTGTAGTACTACCAGGAGTCCAGGGGGTACAAAGTGGCCAGCAACCTATTTACATAGTCCCCATAAGCCCACCCTGAATAGAGGTGTATATTCACAGCCATTAAACTTTCAAATTCACCAAAAAAAACAACACATTTGATCAAATCCTGATGATTCATTGGTACTCAGATGAGTTCAAGCATAAATCAGAAATTATCTTACATCATAGAACATCTGAGGCAGTACATCACTCTGTTTCTAACAGAAGAAACATAGAATTCATGAGTTTGCACTACATAGAGTTTTGCATCTACATTTCCCCCTCCTGAATCAATCAGCCTTAATAAACATAATTATAAAGGCCAAATAAAAGAAACGAAGCAGATATCGACACAACATATGGTGTCAGGTCTATTACTCCACGATTCCTGATAGTCAAATGAATAATAGTTAGGGTAACCACATAAAAAAAGATTTGCGTGTATATGTTGACCACAAAAGTGGTTGCTTACTTGTTATTTTCTTCTATCTGAACCTCAAGCTGCTTAAGCAACCGAGCATGTTCATCCAAGTCATCAGCAACCTTATCGATCTTCATCAATAATCGTTTATAAATGTCTCCAGTCTTCTCATTAACTTGACCTTTCTGTGCCATGGAGCCTTTCAAAGGCTTATTCGAGGAGGGGGAACACATGTGTCTCTACAGGAGCATGATGAATGGATTTGTTATAATTTTTTGTGTGCACCAATAATGACATTTTGCAAAACGACTATTGATGAAGATCGATAAGGTTTCAGAATACAGATGTCCATCCCTTTCACACCCATCTAGCACTTGAACATTCCGGTTAACCATTTGTGCACGCTCAAGGCCTTATAATAATTTCTACACCTATGCCACTGCATCCATCTATAGTTTAAGGAGTACTCTAGTTTACGCAAGACAAGACTTTCACGAAATCTTTCTTTAGTTTGCAATTCATAAAGGTGAAGCACTTGAATATTCTTAATTGTTAAGCTTCATACTCATATCGATGTCACTCCATCCATCAATTATTTAAATCAGACAAGAATTTCAAAGTATATATTTTTTTAGTTCGCAATTGATCACAGGAAGACAAGATATATCATATAAAATCAATCAAATTCAGTGGGCCATGCGAGCCAGCCCCAGCTTCCCTCCCTCTACAATGGCCCTGGGCAAACCGAATCCTAACCCTAAAACTAACTAATACACCGGGGCTGCAGCCAAGTAGAAACAAGACCAGACGTTTCTGAGGTGCAGTTAAACTCATCCAAAGAAAAATTGGCAATCAGTCAACACAATCCACCAAAAGAACCAACTTTATTAATCTAAGACATCAGGTGGACAATTGAGGTGATTGGGTCCAAATAAATTAGCACGCCCCCCATTAATTCCACTGATCCATAATTCGAGAGCCCAATCCAACAACCCATGGTGTTCAGTTCATGTGAGACCGCCTAACTCGACGAACCCTAACCAGTCGACCCCCCAATACAAAGAGAATTCATTACCTCGGTGGGCACGGAGCTGCTGCTGCTGCTGAGGAATCGCCTTGCCAAAATGCACCGCTCCGGCTCCAGGGGCTGCGGGCAGAGTCGGCGGATTCAGCTTGTGGCGTTCGGGAAGGGCAACCGCCCACGGCCTGGTATATATATACGAGGGCCGAGCGCGGAAGGGCGACGGACCCTATGGGCTTGTTGGCGCAACTAAGTTGGGCTTTGCACTTTTGGCCCATAGCAGTGGAAACAAGGATTCCTCCTTTTTTTTTTATCCCGATCATTGGACAACCGCGCTGCCTGCCATCCGGTCATTGCATTTTCACTGGCGAGTGGGCCCGTGGGTCGTGGGCCCCTGGACCTGGGGCGCCTGGACCCACGGGCAGTGAGACGGGTGTGGCGTTCGTGGTTCGACGATGTCTGTCTCGTCTCGTTTCCCCTTCCTCTTTCTCTTCACATCTCCGCCGCCAGATTCCAGCACCGCTGCCGACCTCAAAGAGCGGGGGTGGGGTGGCTGCTAGGGGAGGGCTAGCCTCCGGCAGCTCTATTGCATTGAGATGACACGAGCTCGCGAGGGCTCGCCATGGATTTCTGGGAAGATCCCCCTCCGTGGTGCGTGAGGATCCCAGCAGCTGGCGAGTCCAGTGAGGCCGTACGGGGCGCAGCCACTTCACTTCATTTCTCTCGAGATCCACGGCGGAGGTTCGGAACCTCCAGAACTGCGCGGGATCCCTGCTGATTAGCCTGTTAACGCTACAAGGGTCGCCAATGTGGATTCCTTCAGCATTGTTGTCCTCCACTGCTCAGGTTTCGGCTCTAACTGCTCTTTGTTTCGAAAGACAAAACTATTGTCCTGCATTTGCTCTGTTATCAAGATTTTATATAATAATGTGATTATATGACATCCATGGAGAACCATGAAGGGTTTTAACTTCCGTTTTGTTTAGAAAAGATGACCAGAAATGACTAGTCCTCCGGAACCATGTTATGTTCTGATTGTATTTTTAGAACATTCCTTTTCACAGTGATCTTGAACATGCAATTGATGGATGATCCCACATGGAGGGAAGTTCCTTATTTTCCATAATGCTTGGATAGGTTTTGTGTTAGTTTCCTTTCTCTAAAGCCTGGAGAGACCCTACTGTTATCCACGAGCTCATGAATTATATGCTGGCAGCCTGGCACCCATAAAAAGATTTTTTAAGGCCTGTATTCTTGGCAACAACTTCTGATACAGTTTATTTTCTGTCTGCAATTTGCAATAAATTTAACATCTTTTTCATACTCTCAAGGGCAAACTCTCATGTGTTAATGAATTGAGGTGATTTTTAATGTTAAATTGCAAGCTTCATGTATAATTCTGTGCATTAGCTAGGTTTCTTTATAAGCCTCTGCACAATTGTTTTCTTATGGCGTTTTCAAAATTCATGACTTGTTGAATTGCTTCAATCTATATTCTGTAGGATGATGGTCTGCGGGAGCAGTGAAGAAAAGCTGACTTGCTTCAATCTCATTCCATTTTGTTGTATCCTTATGGACCGGCAGAAGTCTTTTTTATGTATTAACGATTGTTGAAAGCCACTAAGATCTTGAAGATGATGCAGTGTACCATATGACTATTTAGCATTTTCCATGGCCAGTGACTTTATTTCTCTTCTTTATTCTGTTTTTTTCTAAAATGATGTTTTTTATGTCATGCCTGAAAGTCTGAAACTCCACCTCACACTATCTCCATAGCTTGAAAAGTATAAAATAAGCTTACATTAAGACTAGGATACCAGAATACTGATGCTGATATATATCTGTTAAATATATAACTTTTTCTCTGTGTCCGGGTTATCTTTAAATACTGATGATTCGGCAATGAGTCCCATCTCATCAGGAAGAATATTGACAAGATCAAGTTGATATCCTGTTCAAGCCATCCCTATGTTCTTCTTCAGGTTCTGCTTTTAATGTCTATCCAATTTTCTTATTCCATTTTGCTGATGCTCTGTGCATACAAGAACTGTGGGCTTAGGACTGGAACTATTTGATTATGTTAAAGCTAAAACAATACCTATTGAAGTTACATATGGGTAGCATGGTTGTATATGTTCTTTCTTGCTTTATATGGTCTAACTAATCAATCACTGAAATAGTGCTTATTCCACATTACTATTTGGTCCAAATAGCTTAATAGTGAAATACAAGAATGTAATAAATTTTCTTACACATGAAGAATATAAGAATGCTGCAAGGGAAGACTTCCCCTGCTCTTTTCTTCTACGGAACAAACAATGATAGGCAGTGGTATTTTCCACTTGTTTAGCTGTTTTATCTTTATCCTTGATATGGTTATATATAACAAGTGCAGCCACTAGCTACAGAACTGAATAATCAGACAAGCTTGCTCTGTTTTCTTTATCAGTTGATCTTTCTGCCAAATGCAAATGATGTACGTGTACACATGTCTAAATTTCTATGGCACTTTATGTACTATGCAGGTCACTCCATAAAAAGGTGCTGACCTGAATTTACTCCCATCAAAGAATTTCAGAGCCCATCTAAGCATGTTGAAAACCTACCAAACATCTAAGGTAACAGGAACTCTCTACCTGCTGCTAATCGGTTGGCTTTGAAGGAACTTGCTACTATATTTTAGTCAACCGAATATCTGGACGAACACGAGCATGGCTACAGTCTACCTCTTTTCGTTATTAGCATCAGTAACACGGTGCTTTATATGCAAATTTGTACCAGAGTCTGAAACTACTGGGAAAACAATCTGTAGTAATGAATTCAAGTCTTCATGTAAACTATAAGGATAGACCATGCAATTAGTGTTACCAATATAATGCATCTAGGTGAGTTCCTCCATATATTTTTATACTACTTCCTTATGGTCTTAAATTGAGCTCTAATAAGGCGTTGGTAGGGTACCGCGAAGTCCGCTTACTTTTCTAGTATCTTAGAGCTAGCCTAGTTTGACAGCCAAAGTAAGAACAGCGTGTAACGTTAAGAGGGATCGAGAGGCCACGCCGACTCAGCACTAAGACCTGAGCAAATCTGGCCTGGCCCAGCCTGAGCTCGTCGGGCTAGGCCTGTCCCGTGACTGCCTAATGGATGGGCCTGGCACCGGTTTTCATGGCCTGAGAAAAACAGGCCAGGCCAGCCTGGCCTGAGTATTTAGTAGAAGCCCAATAGGCCCGACAGGCATATCAACCATTAGCCAGCCTGGAGCGGTGGCGGCGTGACCCAGTAGTCCAACAGTCAGTCATTCACTACCTCTTGTATATAAATGATAGCTGAAGAGATTAGGTTTTCACTTTTGCTCCCACTCTCCCAGAGCCTCTTGTTCCAATGGTGGCTGGTGGCTAGCGGCTAAACAATGCAGGTACCAACAAAAAGATCTTGAACTCTCCAAGCACTAGCTGGCAGCTGGGCATTCATCTCAGATACGAGAGGATTTTCCCCTCTAGTCCTCTGCATCTGGTTGTGCTCGTGATTTTTTTTTTACTTGTAGGATACAGTCAAGCATATCTGCCATGTGAGAGCAGCATTGTGTTTGTATTTTTTTTACTGGTAGGGTGGGGTGCAGATCTTCTATGTGAGAGTATTATTTAATTGTTTGTTCAAATCATCCGCAAATTTATAGACTTTCGATGTTGTGATCTATAAAATATACATACTAATTAGTAGGCTTTCTTTTCATATTTTAATCTAGGGTTGAGACTTGAGAAAGAAAATTCATGTGTTTTCTCCTACATCTATATAAATATTCACACTTTATTTATTCAAATTAAATATGGTTACTAAAAGTTGTTTGGTGTCCCTTTGTTGTCACCACAGCTTGTTAATATGCATGAGCTCTGTGTTCTTTTGATGCCTTGCAGAGTTTTGATATTTCCTCTAACAAGGCAACATTTCTATGCGCATGTAAAGCTTGGAAGTGATGACCCAGTCGATCGAAGTGGTAAGTGATCATGAAGAGGTGGGGCCAAGAAGAGGTGTAGCTGCAGGGTCAGCCTAGTGGAAAACGTGGCAAGAATCCTCATGTTTGGAAAGACTTTGAAGAGTTAGAACCTGATGACCCTAACATGGCCTCCGCTAAATGCAGAATCTGTAAGAAAATTCTCACTTCTCGTAGTAAGAATGGAACTTCTCACTTGATAAGGCATATCCAAATATGTTCTATGGGCTGAGAGTAATCATGATGGCTTTGTTGCTCTCAAAAACCATAAGTTTGACCCATATCTTATTAGGAGGGCCATAGCTGTATTTCTTACTGGTGGTGAGCATGCCTTTCAGTTGTTGAGGAAGTTGGATTTCGTCCTCTTAGCTATTGTGTCCCACAGTTTAAGGAAATTGGCCGCTTCACTGTGAAGAGAGATATCATAGCTATGTACCATACTGAAAAAGATGCTTTAAAAAAGTATTAGCTGCTGCACCTGGAAGAATATGTTTCACTTCTGATAATTGGAAATCTGAGACCTCAAAAGATAGCTATATTTGCATAACTGTATTATTCAGTGAATTGCTTCCTCCCTATGATGGCATATCAATAGCTGATATTGTTGCAGCATGCTTTAGCAATTGGAATGTTGAGTCAAAGGTTCCTACAATGACAACATGTCGAATTCCCTTAGGATGAGATTGCTAGCTCATGGTAGATTGTTGTGTGATGGTGCAATTTTTTCAAGTTTGGTGTTGTTCACATATTCTGAATTTGATTGTTCAAGCTGGTTTGGAATTAATTGATACTGCTGTTGACAATATTCACCAAGGAGTTCAATATATTCGTAGGCATAAGTTTTACACCGATGTTTAAAATATATTTCATTTGGATACTAAAAAGAAGCTTTGTCTTGACATGCAGGTACATTGGAATTCAACTTTTAGAATGCTCGAAATTCTATAAGGAAGTTCTGAAGCATTATGCATTGAGGGATGCAACCTTCTTGGCCAATTTGATCTTTCTGAACCTGAATGGAAGACGGTATCAGTCATGTACATGTTTTGATTTTTTTTTTAGATCAATACATGTTCTCAGTTTAACAACATTATCACATCACATGTTCTAAATATGTGAATTTGGTTTTGATTTCAAATTGCAGGTGCAGAAGCTACTGAACTTGATGATAATGATGAGATCATGGCTGTCGATTAGAACTTCAGGTAGTTTCCTTAAACTCAAAGGTTTAGATGTTCACATGCAAGTCAAAAAATTTACACTATATTGTTTTGCAGGGTTCTAATATTCTGAAGTCCTTTTGTTGAAGCTTGCAGCTGGAGAAGTGTTTTACTTTAACCTTTTGTTGATAGACAAGAATCTATTGGTTATGAATAAATAGAGATATAGAAGGTCCATGTCTCTGCGAAGTAGCCCAAGTGAGAAGAGTAGAGCTACATGCTTTGGGTAGCATGGGTTAGGCAGCAACTTGGAGAAATGTAATAGCTGTCTACATTTATTTGTTTGAACTTTAATTTGCTAGACTGCCAGGATTCTGCAATTTGCATAGTGCAGGTTCATTAGATTATATTAAAGCTAAGTTAAATTAAGCTATTCTCTTGTATTCTACTATTTGTTTCACGGATTGATGCATACCTGTCATGACTATTGAAATATGATGAGATTATCGGCAAGCAAAGGTATGGTCATTTTTATTTTTATTCATATTCATATGATCTGGCAAAGCAAAGGACCCGGGCTTTTAGTCGACCTGGCCTGGCCCGAGAAATGCTCCTGTCTACTCGGCGCTATTCGGCGATGATCGAGAGGTCACACTGATTTGGCCATGCCAATGCGCGATGATTTTTCTTCGGTGCTTGCTGGATCATCATGCGTCTAATTTTTGTTTCTTTTGTTTCTCGTACGTAGCCATGGCCGTGGGATCTAGGACGTACGACATGTTACTGAACATATTGATCGGACTTAGCTATTGATTTGCATATTCTCCATGAGAATGGTAGATTTTCTTTGCACCAGTTTTCTTCTGTACTAAATCCATTCCAAATTAGAAGACGTTTGACTTTTTTTATTCAAAGTTTAATATCTCTTCTTATTCAAAAAAATTATGCAAAATATCACATCTTTTGTTATGGCTTGCTTTATTAATATATGTTCTTTATAAATAACTTAAGTTTGACTGTGTTTGCATAAATTTTTTTGAATAAGACAGTGGTCAAACTTTGAGTCAAAAAAGTCAAACATCTTACAATTTAGAACGGATGGAGTAATTAATTAACTTTAAAATCATTTGAGATTGATTCTCTAGGCCGTCGTTTGGGCTCCTCCAAGTCGATCACATTGCCACCTGCAACTCCTCGACCATGACTGCTCGACACACCATCGTCGTAAGAATAACCGAGCGAAATCGTCACTAGGTATGCTTGATGTGTGCTCACGATCAGAAGGAGACAACTACTTCAAGATTAGAACCTTAATTATTTTGGAATAGAATTAAAATTCTAGTTGTCTTGGATACTTCAATAAGAAAATGCTTATAATAAATACCTTACATTTTAAAACCAATGGAGTATACATGTGTAACACCGTACCAGTACTTTATTTTGATGAACATGGAGTTTGTAACGAAACAAACCGGCCTGTTCTAATACTATTATTCCATACATTATACTATATCGGAGTCAGCCTACATTATAAGCTACGGGTAGTAGGAGCGGCAGGCCAAGCAACGCCCGCCTGGCCTTGTTGTACTCCACCAGCCTGTCCACATCCGGAATCAGTCCCTTGGCAGCGTCCAGGGAGCAGAACCGCTCCGCCCACGCCGCCAGCAGCGGCGACCTGGTGGCGTCGACGGTCTTGACGCCGCAGATGGCCTCGGTGGCGTACAGCCACCCAAGGAAGCTGCCAAGCACGACGTCGACGAGCCCGACGGTGTTCCCTCCGAAGAACGGCTTCGTCCCTTTGGAGCACTCCTCGAACGCCTGCTCCAGCGGCTCCAGCGCCGCCACGACCTTCCTCGCCGCCTCCACCCTCTCCTCGGCCGTCTTGCCACTGAAAACCGGTACCCACGAGCTGAATAACTGCCATGCCACATGGAGCATGTATCGGTGTTAGTTACTTTGGAGCAAGCTAGTATCTGTGTGATTGAGCCAAACAAAATAGGGGCAAAGCTCTTGCCGTCCTGCTTTCTGTAAAAAAAAATGGTTGAAGAGGGTGCATGCCACATGAGACCATGGCTGCTAGTATGTAAGTACCTTGTCGTCGACGTAGGAGGACAAGAAGCGAGCAACGGCGCGCTCGTTTGCGTTGGAGGGAAGGATGGGAGGGCCGCCGCCGGCGGCGGCGGCAGGGAAAGCCTCGTCGACGTACTGCAGGATGATCTGAGACCCGCAGACGGGCTTGCCGTCGTGGATGAGCACGGGGTTGGACTTGAGGAGTAGCTCACTCTTGTCGGCGAGGTTCTCCTCGGTGTAAACGTAGGTGAGGCCTTTCAGGTTGAGGACGATGCGCACCCTGATCGCGAACGGACTTGCCCACAGGCCAAGCAGCGTCAGCTCTTCTCCTGCCATGCCTGCTAACTACGCTGACCTTTTTTTTTCTTGGGAGAGAGAGAGAGAGAGAGAGCCGTGGTGTGACCCGTGTTTGAGTGTGACCCGTGGTGTGTGCATCTATAAACCTCTTTAAACGTGGGTATACTATGTGCTGTTCATCTACAGTTCCCCCGCGGCATGCAAGACCCCGAATCCTGTAGACCTACAGTAACGTCATCTCAGCCACACAATCACCTTCCGTCGTCCAGCTCTGTCCAGGCAGCCCAGCGCACGCTAAATCCTGTTCATACACTCAACTAAAAAAAAACGCTTCCTATCCCTGGCACTACAACGAAACAGAAAAAAAAAAAGGAAAAAAAAAACACTTCATCGTCTTCGCCGCCAGGCTCCTGTACCAACGTGCACTCCCGAACCTTCGTCACGCTTCCAGGCTTCCAGCTGTCACCGAAACATGCCAGAAGCCAAGCCAACCTCCTCCTCCTCCGTATATATCCAGAAGCCCGGCATCCTCTCCCTGTTCCCCAAAGACATTCCAGTACACATCAAAAAAATTCCCGCAAGTC
>DXKC01082379.1:0-10757 GCA_031170775.1 Cymbopogon citratus
TCGTCCACATCTGCAAGCATCAGCAGCAGCAGCAGCAGCCAAGCAAAAGGAAACAAACCGGAGTGGTGTGAGAAGCGAGATCCGGCGAAGATGCACGCGGCGCGAGAATGGCAGAGAGGGAGGGAGGGAGGGAGAGTAAGGGAGGGACGGGGGCGAGGGTTGCCCTTGCGGTTACCGGAGGTGAGAGCGCGGACGAGGCCGGCGCGGCGGCCGGAGTAGTCCTTGTAGATGTCCTCGACCGTCCGGGGCGCCGAGGAGACGGGGCCCGCCATCTCCATCAGCAGCGGCGGCGCGGGGCTGTGTCGGCGGCGGCGCCTCCTGTTGGAGTGTTGGGCAGCGAGGGGGGGTTCTGGTTCACAGGTCGGAGGTCTGACACCCGCCCGGGATTTATGGCGAGGGCCGGGCGGTCAGGCGGTGGACGCGGTCCACGGAGGAAGACCCTCTGTAGGGCCCACAGGTCAGTGGGTAGGTTCACGTGGGGAAGGGAATGGAAGGGTGGGTCCATTAGGTAATGGGGCTGCTCGGTGGGGTACGACGGCTAGGCTTACCTGGCACTGGCCAGGGTCGGCCGGATCTTAAGTCCCCTATTTTAGGGTTTATTACTCTCCTCCGGCGGCGGCGCCGGAGTCACCAATTCTCACGCTGAGATTGACGTGATCCCACCTGTAGATTGAGACGACGACCCTGCGTCTGAAAGCGCAGGAGTGGAAGGGCCCGGACGGAGGTTCTGCATGGCGGAAACTTCATCCAGCGAGAAGGGGAAGGAGATGGATGAGGGGAACGGAGTTGTGAATCTGGAGAAACATCTGGAAGGGATGAAGCTTCATGGCGAAGAAGAGGAGGATCTGGATTTCTCGGAAGATTTTGAGGAACTTGTCAGGGAGGTTTGTTGGATAGCCCTTTTTAGGGTTCATACAACGAAACCGTTCAGTCACTCAGCCTTGTTTGGTGCTCTACGTAATGCATGGGCAGCAGCCAAGGAGGTAACGTTCAAAGCACGAGAACCAAATCTATTTGTTGTCCAATTTCATTGCCTAGGAGATTGGACGAGAGTTATGGATGGTAGAACTTGGTTGTTCCGTGGAGCAGCCATAGTCATGGAGGAGTACGATGGCTACTCTAATGTGAAGTCGTACAAGTTAGAAAAGATTCCTATTTGGTCCAGGATTCATGGCGTTCCTGAGATGCTAATGAAGAAGAAGGAATTGGCGGATAAAGTGGCTAAGAAGGTGGGGGAGATCATTGCTGTGCAGGTCAGCGATGGTAAGATTAATTCGACACCATATCTAAGAGCAAGAATTTGGATTGACCTAAACAAACCTCTAGTCAGGATGGTGCCGATAACTTTGAAGGAAAGAATGGTTTGCCTGGTACAGTACGAGAAATTGCCTAGTTTCTGTTTCTTTTGTGGTTTCATGGGACATGATGTTACTGAATGTGGAGATGGTGTTCACCCAAAATAAACCTGTGAATGGGGGGATTGGCTGAGAGTTCCCTTCATGGCAGCTGTGCTGCCAAGAGAGGACCGCGGTGGTCGAGGAGGAGGCAGAGGAAGAGGCCGGGGTAAAGGTTTCGGTAGAGGTGGAGGAGATTATAATGATGTAGCTGATATGGATATTGTGGAGGAGACAGAGGTAGAAGATGATGAGGCTCTGGATAAAGAGAAGGTTGGGGGTTCGGTGAACCAAACCGGAGAGGTGCTGATGCTGGAGGACTCAGCCCAGAATAAAAATACAGTTAGTCCTTTGGCTGCACAGGAGAAGAAGAGGGCTCACAGAAGTGATGCGGGTGAGGAGAACAACAAACAAACCCAAAATGCAAGATCGGCACTCTCCTACGAGGAGAGTGGCCGGGCACAATGAAGCTCTTAGCATGGAACTGTCGGGGGATCTTGAGCCGCCGTGCAGTTCGAGCGTTTTTGGAGGTCCGGAGGCGCTTAAATCCAGATGTGTTTTTTTTGTCTGAAACAAACCTGGACAACACTAAGGCAGAAGACTTGCGGCGACGTGCCAACTTCGATCAAATGGTGGTGCATGAAAGCGATGGCAGGAGTGGGGGCTTGCTTCTGATGTGGAACAATGATACTAACATCAGGGTGCAAGATGTGACGAAATACTTCATTGACATGGTGGTTGATGAAGATGGTGGATGGCGGTTCACTGGCTTATACGGTGAGCTGGTGTGGAATCGGAAGGATGCAACATGGGAAGCGATCCGAGCAATCAAAGGGGAACCCGGGGTGCCTTGGCTGATCATGGGTGAATTCAATGAGATTATGTATAACTCAGAGAAGGAGGGAGGAAGACCGAGAACACAACGACAGTTTCAATCTTTTCATGATGTGCTATCGGAATGTGGTCTGAATGATATGGGCTTTATTGGTGATATGTTCATATGGCGACGAGGAGATATTAGGGAGAGATTAGATCGGGTTGTGGCTACACTGTAGTGGTCAAAATTATTCCCACAATCTGCATTGGTAAATAGTGAGAGTATAAGGTCAGATCATAGACCAATCTTGATGGATACCCAGTACCTTGCGCCAATTCAAGGGGGAGAGGGCAAGAAGCGTTTTGAGGCGCGGTGGCTACAAGAAGAAACGGTTGAAGAGATGATCAAGGCAACATGGGCAAGAGCAAAGGCACGCGGTGATGGTCCCTCCTTTGTAGAGAAGGTCAATGATGTCCATAATGAATTACATAGATGGGATAAAGATGTCCTAAAGGCTCCAGCTAAACGGATATCTGATCTAAAGAAGGAACTTGAGAGGTTGAAAAGGGGGCCAATGACGGCTGCTAATACAGAATCATAAAAAGAAGTCATGGTGAGACTGGAGTTGATGCTTGAACAAGAGGAAATTCATTGGTTCCAACGTGCTAGAGCAAATTGGCTCAAGCAGGGAGATAGGAACACAAGTTTCTTCCACAATTTTGCAACCAAGAGGAGGAAGAAAAACACAATCAAGGCCTTGATGGATGATAATGGTACAAGACACGAAGATGGAGGTGCGATGTGTAATATTGTCCAAAGCTATTTTGAGACTCTATTTACATCAGAAGTGGGCGACCCTGATCCGAGTGTGTTATTTGATGTCCAACGTTCAATCACTCAAGACATGAATAGGACTTGATGAGGCCATTCACGGTTGAAGAGATAAAGAAAGCTTTGTTCCAAATTGGAGATTTCAAGGCGCCTGGACCAGATGGGATGCATGCGATGTTCTATAAAAAATATTGGGAGTTATTGCGAGAAGATTTGGTGATGGAGGTAATGGAGGCGGTGAACACGGCAAATATACCAGAGGGATGGAATGACACCACCATTGTGCTAATCCCAAAGGTAAATAATCCTACGCTGGTTTCCCAGTTTAGGCCAATAAGCTTGTGCAACGTGGTTTATAAGGTAATTTCAAAAATGTTATCAAACCGGCTACGAGTCATTCTATCAGATGTCATTAGTGATCACCAAAGTGCATTCGTGCCAGGGAGACTTATCACTGATAATATTTTGTTGGCTTACGAATGCATCCATACTATGAAAAGAAAAAGAGGGAAGAGAGGCTTATGTGCAGTAAAATTAGACATGCACAAAGCATATGACAGAGTTGAGTGGAGTTATCTGGAAAAGATCATGTTGAAAATGGGTTTCGATCGAAGATGGGTGAAGTTAATTATGGCCTGTGTGAAATCTGTTAAATACAAGGTCAGGGTAAATAATTTGGAGACGGAAACCTTTTGTCCTACTAGAGGGCTGAGGCAGGGGGATCCCTTCTCCCCTACCTATTCTTGATGGTGGCAGAGGGTTTATCAAGTTTGCTAAGAGGAGCTGAGGAGAAGGGAGACTTGCAAGGCGTCCGGGTCTGTAGGGATGCCCTAGTGATCTCTCACCTACTCTTTGCAGATGATTCTTTGATTTTGATGCAAGCAGATAAGAAAAATGCAGATGTGTTGAAAAGCATACTTGACAGACATTGCTCCAACTCGGGGCAGAAAGTGAGTGATGCCAAATCTAGTATCTACTTCAGCACTAACACAGAGGTGGATGTAAAAGTTGAAGTGTGTGAGGCCCTGAACATCATGACCGAGTCCTTAAATGATAAATATCTTGGCTTACCAGCTTTGGTGGGGGCTGACCGAAGTGACTGTTTCCAATATTTGGTTGATAGGGTCATGGGAAAAACAAAGGGTTGGAAAGAGAAGTTGCTAAGCATTGGGGGTAAAGAAATCCTTATAAAATCTATTGCTTAAGCCGTACCTGTTTTTGCAATGATGGTATTCAACATCTCGAAGAAAATTTGCAAAGGGATCACAGATGCCATATCTCAATTCTGGTGGGGCGATGACGATGATCACAAGAGGATGCATTGGAAAGCTTGGTGGAAACTTTGTATTCCAAAGAGTAAAGGAGGCATGGGATTCAGAGACATTGAAGCCTTCAATAAGGCATTATTAGCAAAACAAATGTGGAGATTACTAGTAGAACCGAACTCATTATATGCAAGAGCATTAAGAGCCAAATACTATCCTGATGGACAGCTGCTAAAAGCTACAATGAAAAGTGGGAGTTCATACACATGGCAAAGTATCTTGGCTGGTCTAGATTGCTATAAAAGAGGATATATATGGAGAGTGGGAGATGGAACACAGATAAACATATGGGAAGATCACTGGATTCCTTCTAGTCATAATATGAAAGTTCAAACCCCTAGGACCAATATCTTGGTCACTATGGTTGATGAGCTAATTAATCCAGTAACAGGAGCTTGGGATGAAGAGTTGATAAGGAGTTTGTTTTGGGATATAGATGCGACTAGAATCTTGCAGATTCCTCTACGGCAAGGAAGAGAGGATGTGGTGGCATGGCACTTTAATAAAAATGGTTATTTTTCAGTGGGTTCAGCTTACCATCGCCAATGGCTTCATAAATTTGGAACTAATGCAAATGACCATCCAGGTGGAGTGGGGGATGAACAAGTCTGGTCAAAGCTGTGGGGATTAAAAGTGCCTACAAAAATTAAGATTTTTGGCTGGAGAGTCTTGCATGGGTTAATACCGTGTCGTGGAATTTTAGCAAACCGCCATATTGAGAACAATAGCAGCTGCCCAGCATGCCATGTTAGTTGTGAAGATATCAGGCATGTATTGTTCACTTGTGATAGAGTGAAGGAGATATGGTGAAATCTAGGAGTCTCTGAGGAAATTAGGACTGCTGCTTCTTTCTATCGGTCAGGCTCAGAGCTCATGGCAGGGATGATTGGAAGTTCGAAGATTGTCCATGGTTTAAACCAAGTGGGGCTAGCTGAGTTAATTGTAACTGGTGGCTGGTATATATGGTGGCAACGGCGACAATTTGTTCGTGGGGAGACTATTCAAAATCCGACAAGATCGTGCTTGTCAATTGCAACCCTCACGGCAAACTATCAAAGAGCAGTAAAGAAACCGAGTAAGAGGGTAGAGGGATGGAAGAAGCCACCGGAAGGAAAGCTGCTGATGAACGTTGATGCAAGTTATATGGCTGAGTCGAGTAAGGGAAGCACGGGAGCTATTATAAGAGATTGTTCAGGAGATTTCATTGGAGCCAGAGTATGTTATTTTGAAAATGTAGCTGATGCAGCAGTTGCAGAGGCTCTGGCACTCAAGGAAGGACTAATACGGGCTCAAGCGATGGGTTGCAATCGAATCATGATTCAATCAGACTGCCTGGAAGTGGTAGAAACAATGAAAAATGATGGAGTCTCAGCTACAGTAAGTGCTCCAATCTTTGATGATTGCTACTCGTTGTGGCAGGAGTTTGATTCTATTTGCATTGATCATTGTAATAGAGAAGCAAATTGTGTAGCGCATGAGTTAGTTAGAGTAGCTATGCAAAGTAAATTATCTTGTAACTGGGTCGATGAACCCCCTAGCTTTGCTCCAGGTGCCTTGGCGAACGATGTAGCTATTCTTCAAGATCAATAAAGTGTGCCGACTGGCTTTCCTAAAAAAAAAGGTCGGCCGGATCTTCTGTTCCCCATTGTGGACGTGTGGACTGGTTTCCTTCTTTTCTTTCTTTCTTTCTTTCTTTCTTTCTTTCTTTCTTTTTCTTTTTTGAGAATGACGTGAAGACAATGATGGTTTTTTTTACAACATAAGACAATGATGGTTGATGATGATGATGATTAGTAGGCCCACGGAAGGTATTAGTGGCAAAATACCTTTTATTACTTTTATTGAGGGCAAAGAAATAGTTTTATATTATAAATTTGAAGAATCAAGAATATGTGAGAGAGCTGTGTAAGGTTAGCAGGAAGTGGAGGGACAAAAATATATTATTTGATTTAAAAATCAAGATTAATATAAACAGAAAAATGCCGTGATTCCAAACTACTCACTCCATCCAAATTCTAAGTCATTTCAAGAATTTTGGAAGATAGAATTAGGAGGATCATCTACCCAAACAAAAGAACTCTTTTCTACTAATGCTAGCCTCGCTAATTCATGAAATGGCGGTAAGATTTGTGGAGAACTAGAGACAGCGGTGCTTTTCATGGGTGTGTGGCCATTGTAAATGAGCTAGCGGAGGAGGAGATGGTTATTATTGAAAAAAAGGTCCATTTAATCTCATTGACTGAGTTACCGCCATCAAAATTAGACACCTTTATCTCCAAACTGTCAAAATCATTCAAGTTACCTTTCAGCAGTGGTTTAAACTTGATTGTTTTGAAGACCTTTCTCAAAAAAAAAACTTGCTTTGAAGACGAATATATTTTTTAAGTTAAAAATCAGTAAATACTTAATAAAGTTTCTAAACCACAAAAAGAATGTTCGTAAAAATCTGAGAAAATAGTAGAGATAGATTGGGATACGATGAATCCAAATAAAATATTTATATCTCATGAAAATATATGTAGAAACATTTGAAAAAATATATTACCTCTAGAAAAATAGGAAACATCTAAAATGCAAGGAAAATCCAAAACATTCTAATCGATGTCTAAATTTGTATTGAAAACAAAAACTTATGATGGCAAAATATGAGATGCAGTGTTGAATGCATTCATCATGCTATGCATCTGTGTAGTTGCATCTTATGCTTTTGTTATGGAAAGTCGTTTTCAAAACGTGTTCACACATCAATTAGATTGTTTTGAGAATTTGCTAGATACATTCCCATTTTACTAGAGCTATCTCTATTTTTTGGAAGCTCATAGGGATCCTTTCATAGGTTATAAATATTTTATTTGGAATCGTTGTATCCCAATCCATCTCTAGATTTTTTCTCAAAACGTTTAGAAGCCTAGAGCAACTCCAATAGCAAAAATAGGCTCTGCTCTCTAACTTTGTAAACAACCTCTTCAAAACTAATTCAAACCAACACAAATAGTAATTTAAACGATTTTAAGAGTTCAAGGGATATGACATCTCGTTCTATAGTTTGAGCAAAAATGTTCAAACTTACAACGATAGTCTAAAGTTGTAAAAATGAATTCCCCCCTTACTATTCTAGCAATGCCCACTCTCGTGGCCGTAAGATTTTTTTTAAAAAAATATATTGATCTTCTAAGCACTTAGCGAAATTGTATAACAGTTAACGACATGGGAGATTTCCTTGCCATCTCCCTCCGTTTTTTTTTTCATTCCATCTGAACAATAATTCATGCAAGGAAATCTGTTAGTTTTCAGTGCTCGTATTTTACAAATGGATTGTACTGTCTATTGAACTCTTGTGTTTCCTGATTCCATTTTACCTTCATTCTACTGTAGCAAACAGGTCTTTATGTCCCTGTAATATTGAGTTCATATATAGATTGTGGAAGCTGACCTATGAAGATTATACAATGAAAAAAAAAACTACAGAAGCACCACAGGTGGAACCATGTCCAACGGCAACCAAATAAAATTTCGAACACTTACATTACATATATAATGTAGTACATGGGGTCAAAAGACTTCATTCCCCAGATAATATAAAATTGACCCAAACCATGACTGGGAATGTAAATTGGTCCTGATGAATCAACTTATGCATCATCACAGTAGTAATGCAGAAATGAAGACCATACGCCCTATGCATGCCCAACGTGTATGCTTGAGGTGAGGTAGAGGTTTCACAGACCCAAACGCCTCATGGAACACTGCAAAGAGAAATGGACTACAGATCGATTTTGTTTAGTTTGATGTCAGCACCTGGTAAGCTCCTTCCAAGACGCCACAATAGTTCAATTAGTTGGTGATTGTGGTCATGATCATAGATGACTTCTATCAACATCAGCTTTTGACAGCAGAGAATGTTTCCATCATGACGGAGTAGGGTGATGTTTTTCCTTTCTATCTCCCACTCCGAATCAGAAAATGTGTTGAACTTTTGGCAGAAAGAGCAAGACTCATATAAGATATCCAAGTGAATGATCAAAGACATGACAATATGCATAAAATATAACAACATACCATGCAGCAGTGCAAACTAAGCTTCTCCAAACAAGGTGCGTTCTGAAGAAAACTCCCTAAAGCCTCCATTTGTAATTCAGTTCATATTCATGATTAAGAAAACAGGAATGAAGGTCCAAGGTTCACAGATTATGAAATATTGGAAATTCATCAGGATTCTCATTCAGCATCACCTGAAATGAAGACAAAAAATCAAACCAGTAAATGCACCAGCCATACGCAGAAAGTGACGAGATAATAATCTGTTCTTTCTGAGCAACGCATGTGAGTAACTATCCACTAGATGAAAAACATGCTACTCTACATGAAATAAAGGCTGTATAAAATTTATCCGCCAGAAGGAAAACACAAATCTCATATAAGAGCAGCCAGCAGCAGTGATCACATATGTGTAATATTGTTGTCCAAATGGCCATCTTTCAGGGATAAGGAATGCAAAGGAGAACAAAAGGAAGCTCGTCATGAAGACATACCTCTGCTTCAAAACCGCCCAACTCTAAAGTTGTCACATTGCACAGACTACCAAGAAGCTCACGCTCGGTCTCCCTAGATATTTTACTTTGTGAAACAGAAATCTCTGCTTTGACAAGGGAATCCATTTTGCGTAACAAAATACCAGCCACAAAGCATCCACATGAGATATCCACATGAGAGATAGAGATAGGTAAGGCTAGAAGCCATGATCACCAAAGGATAACGTGTGTTATTCGAACAACAGTCCATTACTAACTTATTCAGCTTGGGTGCTATAATGGCTTGAGGACAAAAATCACCAAACTCACAAAACTTGAGATTCATATCTTCCAAGACAGGGCATGCAGAACAGAGAGAGCCAGTGAAATGGCTATTCAAATTAATATGCTTAAGGTGCAGCCTTTTAAGACAACGGAAACTTGATTCCACCATGGGAGGAAGCTCAAACCCAAGAAAATAGCGAACTAGTTTAATCTGGAGCACAGAAGGACAGTACTCAATGCCCCGGCGAATCCATCGATCCACATGACGCCGGTTATAGACTCGACAACGCAAGCGGAATTCACCCAAGGCTGAGGTATTATCATGGAACAGCAGCAAGTTGGTGGCGAAGTCCTCAAACTTTGCCCACCTGTCCTCCAGGGTGTTGGCCATGAACAATGGAGAGATTTCAAAGTCTCGCTCGTCGATTTTGATGAGAGGGGTGGACCGCCAGAGGCGCCTCCACCGCCGTGACAGCAAGCTCGTCTGCACAACCAGTGGTGCCGGGAGGAAGGACAGGATGACATGGAGGAGCTCATCTGGCAGGGCACTGAGCCGGTCCACGGCACTGCTTGGGCCACCTGCACGCTTCATTGCTGGCTCTGGGTGCATCATCTGCGCTCTCACCACAGCCGCAAGCACATGATTATTCTGAGTTCCTCACCGCATTCACAGGATCTTAAGCTTTCAATCTGATGCTGGGGTGAAGCTAGAGCAGGAATGACCCAGGTGCACCACTTCACCCTACTTGTACACTGCAAAGTTTGTAAAGATACTACAATGTGAAAATGTATGTTAAATACAAATGGAAGAACCCTACTGAGGATTAAAACTACAAAGGTTGTGAAGATACTATGAAGTGGCTGCTGAAGCACGGTTTTGTATACCTCTGATTTATAAGAATGATATGAACCATGCTTACTTTACAGTCAGTTCTGAAGCTGTTTAACTTCACATTTGTAACACTCAATTACTAATTCTAAAAAAAACACTCAATTACTTAGTAATTAGTAACAACTGTCCCAGTGTAATATCCCAATTTATCCACAAACCTTAACCCTAGAATATCAAAGATGGGATGAAACCACATTCGTCAAATGGAAACCCTAAGATCAGTCAACATTCACCATTCATCCATTGATCCGCCCCTAATGCAGACATTCGTCAAATGGGAACCCTAAATCCAGTCAACATTCACCATTCATCCATTGATCCGACCCTAATGCACATGCACAGCTCTTAATTTCAACGAAGTGGAACGAAATTTAGTAAAACTAGCACAAAAAAATGAAACAAATACCCAGTGGGTTGCCGGGATGAGCAATCGATGGGAAGTCAGGCGCTCAGTACTCGACCCGCCGCCACCAAGCCTCCCTTCGGCGCCTTACCAACCGGTGGATATTTTGGCTGCAAGGCTCCAGGATCCGGCGGCGGGCGGAGGCGGCCGTCGCGCCGGCGCCGCGACGCGAGCGCAGCTGCAGGTGGTTTCCTCGCCACCGCGAGTGGAGAAGAGAGAAGAGAACACGGCACGGGGAGGGTTTCTCTCTCTCTCTTTTTTTTTTTGAGGGTTTCTCTTAGATGGTTGTGTGGGCTTTG
>DXKC01082380.1:0-10698 GCA_031170775.1 Cymbopogon citratus
ATGAGAAAGATTAGGAACATGAAACTCAAGCATCTGGATACGCATATTGGAAATTAGCAAATGCCTAAGTTTATCTAGTTGGTGTGGAATATTCAGATCAGTCACCCCTGAGCATGCAATGACCTCCAAGTCCTCAAGACTGGAACAATTTAACAGCAAGCCCGAAAGATCTCCAATAATTTGAATGTAGTGCAGATGAAGGCTTCTGAGCTTTGTAAAGCCACATATATCCGAGTAGGGCTTTATAGAAACATTGGTGAGAAACAAGCACTGGATAAAAGGGCCATCTTGAGCACCTAAAGCCTCAAGAGGGAAGTGATGAACTTGTTTGCTGCTTGGATCTACATAATTTCCTTTTGGACACAGGTTCATATCTATAATCTTAGCCTTTGATGCAGTGGCAAAGCAAATCCACCTCTTAAGAATATCTGAGGAGTCCATCCCAAGGCTGAACCTGACACTGAACTTATTGAGTCCTATTCCACTGTGATGTTGAATAATAGAATTCACTGTCTCAACGAACTTTGCTCTTTCTATTTTGACACTATCCATATCAGTGGACCCATCTTTACTGCCATCAAAGCATAGATTAGGATACCGTGTCCAGAGCTTTCTCCAGTTTCTTGACACAAGGCTTGTCCTTGCAACCTCTTTTAGTGACAGAAGTGACAATACAAGAGGTTGAATTTCCTGCAGCAAGAAAGGATGACAAGGATTTAGTTTTGATCAAACCACCTGATAAAATAATCATTATTACTCATGAGTAAGGACCCAGGATATGATGATTAAAGCCTTTTTGCCCCAAGGAAAACCTAAGCACATGCAAATCCAAAACCAAATCCAAACCATAACAGATCACATAGCGCAGACTCTACTACCATCCTACCACAAAATTCAGCAATGATGGAGCACTGCAGTCTAGAAGATTTTACATTCTACCAGATTCCAGAAAGGATGATGTATACAGTGAAGGAAAAACTAGACCAGATTATGCTATGAAAAATAGATCCATGAACATTGGGAGCCACCAGAGTAAAAATTAGGCATCAGATGAAAACTAGACCAGATTATGCTATGAAAAATAGATCCATGAACACTGGGAGCCACCATAGTAAATATTAGGGTCAGATGAACGGGAGAACCGTATGCTGTATGGGAAGTATGCATAAGATATGTCCTAGGGATCTGAAACACAATTAAGAGAAAACTCAAAAGTTATGGTCGTATGGATAATTAAATGGAGAGAATAGGCTAAAAAGTGGTCAAAGGAGAAGGGAACGGTGAATGCAGCATGTGTTGTGATAAGGGTCAATACTGGGGTGATTCTATTTGTAGATTGTTCCAAAACCTTGTGTACTGCAGGAAATGTCCAAATCTTGAGATTTTTCAATCTAAGGACCATCACGGCACGATATGTGAAGCATCTGCACTATCCCTACTTCCTGCAGTAAGGGTGGAACTTCTCGTCTCGTGGACAGTGGCAAGAGCAATGGTATCATGGGGCACGTAAAGGAGCAGCATCCCTTCCTCAAGCATGGTTTTCCAGGAGCCGGAGGGGATGGTGTACATCTTCCATGGGTAGTTGCAGTGCAGGCATTGCTGGAGGGGGAGGGCCACCAGACAGAGATGGACCCTTTGATCCACATGGGGGCCATGGGCCTCACTGCTCAACAGCTGTGTCGAAAGGAGGGGTGAAATTACATGTGCATGGATGTGCACATCTAGGTGTGGCCAGCCAGTCGCATAGGGCCAGGCTGCTGGCACAAGGAGCAAGCCAGCAAAAACCTTATCCCTGGTTGTTAGCATTATCTGTTAGTTAACTGCTAGACCCATTTGTTAGTCTTATGTCCTAGCTAGTATGTGGCTATTATACAAGGTAGTTGTGTATCCATTACTCCATTAGTGGGCAGGTAATGAAGAATCCATCTTTAAAACAAAAACCAAAAAAAAACAAAACAAAAAATCCATCTACTCTCATTCCCTAGTTTGTGAGACGCCACCCTAATCTATGTCTCCTTCCATCATAAGCAGCCGCTGTCACCGCTATCCTCTTGTTGATGCTTACCCATTGATGAACCTCCATCACAGTAGGTTAAATATGTAAGACATAATCTGCTGTCCATGTCCTTGCCACTGCTCCTAGTTAGGCAATAGGCCATGTCATTAGGTGATAGAGGTACACCAGCAGGTAGTGGGCTGGTATTGTTAAGTAGGAGTAGTTGGGGCTGAAATCAGCCACACCTCAAACTTGTAGCAGGTATGAGGCTTGTATATATATGTATGCAAATGCAATGGAAAACTCAGCTCTTTGCCACCATTCCCTGGTTTCAGCTTCGCTCGAAGCTCATCTTCAACCTTGGGTCAGTTGATTGCTCAGGAGGCTACTGTTGGTGTGTGCAGGTGATTGCTCACCTTGGTGTGTGCAGGTGCCAACAAAGTTGTGATGGATGCCAATTAATTTCTGAAAATTTAGGTTTGCAAGCATAGTTCTATCTTGAAGATTTTGTTAAGATGTGCTTGACCATCTGATAGTAAAGTGTTGGCTTTTGAGAAACAGTAAAAATAGTCAGGAGTTTCAATGCGAGAACTCAAGCTGGGGAATGAGAGTACGGATGTCAAACACGAAGTCATATGGAGATAGCTATAGGTTTAGTAGAACAAGACCAGGAGAAAATCAGGAGCTTTGATGAATTTATTATGCAGGGAAAGGGAAAAGATGGAGGGATCAAAGTACAAGGTATTTTACTGAGGGGGAAAAATCCAGCAACTCACTTGGAAGGCCCTGGTGAATAAATTGATACCACCTATATCAGGTATTAATGCTGCAGGTTGCAAATTTACAATTGACTATAGAAATTGAAACAGTGAGTCTCCAAATGACCAGTAAATCGCAAACTCCAAGATGATATCTAAAAGTGCTCCTGGTGTGCACGTAAATGAGATAGTTTGCTCCATGGAGGAATTGAATTTAGCATACTCCACACCCCTCCCCCCCCCCCACACACACACACACAAACAGTCACACACACAAACAGTCACACACACACGAGCACACGCGACACAAAGTCTCCATAAGAAGGGACGGCTCAGAGCATGCTCCATCAGCCTTATCATAATGGGGATTTACCTCTGGTAGGTCCTCCATGTGGAAGGAGGAGGAGCCGTCGCTGAGCCCGCGCTGGTGATCCAGCCTGCTCCGCTTGGCCGCCGCCTCTCCCTCCATATGTTGCTGCCGCCGCTGCTGCTGCAAGAAGAGAGCCAACAAAACAAAACAAATCACGGATTAGAGATATAAGCGACCCTGGCACCGACATCGATGGTGAACACCGAACCTCGACCGGATACTTTTTCCATAATTTTCTTCGTTTGGATTGGAATCCCTGTCGGAATATGAGATCTATCTATTCTAGTATAATAATCGATCTGAGACAGGCGCAGGAGACGTCTGTATAAAGGATAAAAGAAAGAATTTTACCTCCGGATAGTTGCATTGGTGGCGCTCCAATCTCCTTAGCTTGGAGGCCGCCTCGTTCCCCCCCTGCTGCAGACTATGCATGGGATCCAAATTGGATCCCACGTGATGATCTACTCCACCCAATTACTTGAGTGTTTGCGTGGCTCCGGCCGGCTCCCGCTCCGGTACTGTAGCACTACTGTGCAGCTACTGTGGCGGAGCCGCCGGAGCCACCCAAACCCAACACAGGCTCCACAGGCTCCTCTCTGGTGCAGGAACGCGCAGGCGGTGGAGGAGAGGAGGAAGTGGAGTGGCGCACGGCCGAGCGCCGGCGGAGGAGGCGCGGGCCGCAGCGCTGGGCAGCGCGAAGGTGCAGGCGGCGCGCGCGGTCTGCGGTGCGACGGCTGTAGTCTGTCGAAGGGATAAGGATTCCAAAGAGAGGAAAAAAAAAACTGATCCAAGTGAGCTGTGGAACCGCACGGTCCACTGAGCGGCCCAAGAAGCACAGACTAGACAGCCCAAATAAAGTCCTGGAGCGGACGGGGCCGCCGGACGCGACAAAAGCTCCGGCGAGCCGCCTGCCCGCCTCCTCCGAGGTCCGAGTGCCGGGCGCGGGTGAGGAGGCCACCGCCGGGCGCCAATGGGACCGCAGGAGGGGCCGCCACGGCCCCCGGACGCGGGTGGGGCCGCCGGCACCGCTGGACCCAGGCGGGCTGCCGTCGAGCTCGAGGATTGTGAGAGCGATGCAGATGAGAGAGAAAAAAAACGATGAGGGAGCGACGTAGATGAGCAGATGACAGAAAAGGAAGAAGGGAGACCGATCTGTGGGCCCCACACGTCAGCTGCCGTATCCCACATCCATAAAAATTAGGATGGTCACATCCCATTCAATCAACTAAACATAAAACAGGATAATTCAATCCTAAAATCTGAGCTGACATCATACATACCATCGATCCCAGCATGTTCCCTGTCCAAACACGCACGAACAGTCAAACAACACCGCAAACAACACCCCAAATAAAGAATAGCGCCGGTTGAATAATCATAATAAATTAGAAAAGTAGGAGCACTAATAATATCACCCAGAAGTCGAACTCGGATAGTTAAGACCCGGTTTGGATCCATACAATCCTGGACGGCTAAAGCCAGCTAAACTATAAAAATACTATAACACTCTCCCATCTTCTGAAATACGCGCAACGGCGTGGTCTCGAAAAAAAACACCCTCCCATCTTCCTTGGAATAGACAAATAACATTTCAGATAAATGATAGCTGGTACATCAAAACACCATACATAAAGTTAAGCTGTTTATACTTTAGCTAAAGAAAAGCACTAAAGTTTAGCTATTAATTGGGTGGATCTAAACAAGGCCACCACAAAAACCTCGACGGTGTGATGTTATTGTAAAATACAATGCACACATTACATGCATGGGCACATATAGCTACATTCTAACAAACAAGTGTTTAGTTTTTTGTGATGAAAGAAGTATTTAGTTAAATTAATATTAATTTAACATTAATCACTATACCACAGCCTATCTATAGCTTGCTATGATCGGTCGCTATAAGTTATAGCATTCAACGCCTTGTTCATAGCGACCAACCGTTAGACGACACGTTAGAGATATAGCGATCGATCGTTGGACGGCACGTTATAAGTTATAGAGTCCGAATTCGAGGGTCGTTGAAAGTGGCGATGCTATAGGTTATAGCATCCAGCCTTGTTCATAGCGACCAACCGTTGGACGGCACGTTAGAGACATAGCGATCGATCGTTCAACGCCAATTGTAAACTTATTGCGACCAATGGTTTGACGCTATATATTATATAGTGTCCAATAGTCAGACATTGTCCATATGAGAAATTAACAACACAATTACACATTAACATCAGGATTAGACAACATAATTATACATTAACCACATGATCAGTACTATAGGAACCATATAATAAACGTTCCATTTTGAAGAATACACAATCATAAGAAAGAAGCTCATCATAGCTCACTATTATATTATATCCATAATTAGCATTTGTCTTGTGTCATTTGCCACAACTTGCAAAAACAAGCTACATAAGACATGTGGTTTTGCCATCTAGATAGAATAATGCATAGCTTAGAGATGTTTGTACTGATTGCACAACTCACGTCTCCTATGGTTTGCTTGCACTCATTACAAAATGATTCATCACTACCTAGTCTAGCCATGCATTGGCCATGCACACTTCCATCAAACTGCTTCCTGCATGGATCAGCGGGCTACCTCTAGCCATTACTCCTCACCTGTAAATAAAAGATTGCATCCATCAATGAAAACTAGAGATCCAACTCCTACAAAGTTCTTAACTTCATGACTGCACTAGCTGTACAGATTAACATAAATGGCACAAACACACTACTGTTATCTAGATTCAATTTCCCAATTCAGTTCAAAAACTAGTAAGGACACTCCCAAATCCAATCTCAATTAGGCATGATGGCTACTACACCTTAAGCAAAAATTGTTAACATTGCACAACATATGAAGCCGCTGTCATTGCAGGGTCCAATAGTTGTAAATATGGACTCTTTTTTTTCATCATGAATACATAGTGTTAATGTGAAACAATACCAGAGCAGTATAGGCTTTTGCTCAAAAAATACCAAAGAGTGGAGCTAACAGTCTCACGGCATATTTTATTTTACTTGAAAAAAATGAAAGCTTCCTTTAGGAAATGACTTCATCACTACTGACTACAACAATCATGTGATACAAGTAACTGATTACCAAAAAAAAGTACCGAACTGGCAAGTGCAGTTCTATCTCTAGCTGCAAGTGCCATACATCAAAAGCGTGCACACAAACCATTCTAGCATTGAGACACGTGGGCAAACAAGTATTAGTTGCATCTTGTGTTTCTCATTTGATCAAATTGTGGCCTCTTCCTCCCAGCAGTACCCCAACAGCCTCACCTCGGACAATCACAAAATGTTTAGTGTTCAATCCTACAAAATGTACTACGAAGTTAAACTAATAGGGTACTGCTGGGATGATTTTCGCATACCTTTATCATGTGATGACTTTGATGTCTTGCCAAGCTTCAGCTGTTAGAAACTTCACTAATTAAAAATCCCATACTCATAAATTCCAAAACAAGAAACAAGAACATGAGTTGCTGATTACCCAATTATATGGCCATGCAATTCCCGAGTACTTTGCATTGGCCATCTTCTCAACACCAACATAAGGGCGAGGCAACACTGCATCTCTTTTCATCACAAACTTAACAACAACTTGACAAAATTGCCTTCCAAGAGCCGGTCCTGCTAGAGTGCTAGTATGCGACTAGGATTAGTTGAAGTAACGATTCCCTTGGCCACAACTTGGGTAGACTTCTTGTTTGGATACAATATAACTTTTTTGCCATTCTTAACCAAATGGTGGACATATGAGAATTTGTATCAACTAATAGAAATACTAGTAACCTAGAAGAAAAAAAATTATAGGTACATAATCGTTATGTGAGAAACGATTAGTATCATCATTCCTTGTATCGGTGCCAAGATGGAGTTGGGGTTGGGGCTGCTGGGCAGGATCATAGGAAGATGGCTGGACTCACAATGAGAAGGTTGTACCACAAATTAATGGTTCTTAAATAAACACACATGTAGGTATTCTTGCTCTAGATCCACACAGACACGATGACTTTTTTCGTAGGACACCAGATCTTGACTGGTTCTAGTAGGATGACACCTCCCAGATCTTGATTCTTGGATGCAGCACAACGACACCGCACAGCTCCTCCCTCTAGTAACACCTGTTCTTTTTAGTTTTTTTTTCGAGAAGTCCCAACTGTTACACAAAGAGATTCCAAAGCATAAGACACTCCCATCAACGCAAAAAAAAATCTCAGAATCTCAGCATAGGATAATACTATGGATCTTGATTTGTAGATGCTAACAATAGAATGTATGATGAATATAACAAATCTGTTAAGTTTCAAATGTAAAATTGACACATGCAAATATGTCAAAATAGTTTGAGTATGAAATTTAAGAATGACACATGCAAACGTGACTCATTCATGGCTATTTTGCCACAGGTTAACCACCAGTTCAAATGCAAAAATGGCACATGCAGATCTGTCAACTTAGTTTTAGATTGAGTTCTCTTCATGAAAAAATTAGTGGCTAATCTCTATGACTCTGCTTAGTGAAATGTAAAATACATAATGCTTCATTCAATCTGAAGCTATATTGTTTGCATATATTTGCCAAAACGAAGAACCAGAAGCAAGCACATAACAGTGGGTCCTCTCACAGCTACCTCTCACAGCTTCTCGTTGGTGAGCGGATCCTCAAAGGCCTTCTCCTCTTCTTCCTCTGCCCTGGATGTGCCTTCTCCTCTTCTTCCGCTGCCGTGCTGGCCGCCTCCTCGGGCAACGCTGAAGAACAGGGGAGTGTTGTCATCACGCCGGCGATGAGGAGTGCGCCGCCTTCACGCCCACCGCTGTGGCCGCCGGTGACGAGGGCCGCGTCTGGACTTCAGAATAGAGCAGGGGCGGCGGGGGGAGTCTGGCGCGGGGAGCATCAGGGGCAGCAGGCACGGGTCGACCAGGTCTGGGCAACTGGCGGCGGAGTCGGACCTTGGACCTAGGAGCACCGACGATGGAAGCTATAGGCGAAGGTGGGCGTCCTGTTCAAACGGACGAGGATGATAGGCGGCGGGAGCTATAAGCGGAGGCGAGCGGGAGGGGCTGGTGTGGTGGTTGGGAAGGGGTAGCGGCGGTGGGGGCCGCAAGCGCTCACGCGCGTTGCGCATGCTGGAACCGGGTCGCGCGGGGATGAGCGGTGGTTGTGGGAGCGGGTGGCGGCGGCGAGGTGAATGGCGGCTGTGGGTGGGAAAGGGGGGAATTGAAGCTAGGTTAGAAAACCCAACTCTCATATGACGTGTGGGTCCCCAAATTTTAGGCGGCAAGTGTGGCACGAATCAGGGTGCGCAGGCCCAATTCAACATACCAACCGACCCAATTAATCAGCTATACTGACCGACCGACCAACGCGAAACCAAAACGAAAATAGCGACCGACCTTCAGATGAAACAGTAAGATATAGCATCCAACCGTCTGCCGATAATCTATACTGTCTGACCGACCAACACTATTACGACATTTACCGACCCTTGGTCGGACGCTAGTTTGGTCTGTGGTATAGAATGTATTTTGACCTTTTCAACTATTATATACATCTGATTTTATCTCTTCTACTTATAAAAGCCGATGTCTATGCCCCTTAATTATTGAATTTTCACCGAATGGTTGGTTTTGTGTTGACGTCATGCCAGCCTTGGGGTCCGTCTAGTTTGGCTAAATATCTGTTGAACCACCTACTAGGTACAAACTTGGAAACCAATTCAAAAAGTCATATTTTGGCAATTTCAAAATTATAAAATTTGGCATAATCATAATACATATAAATATGTACTCACATGTAGAATTTGGGATGTAAACTCAAAGTAGAAAAATTCATACAAAAATGACAAATTCAAGATACATGTGCACAAAAATGACAAATTCAAGATACATGTGCACAAATGAATCTATCACAGTAACATATTTTTGTCTTTTGGTGCAATGCACCTAATTTTTTTTATTTTTATGATTTTTATTTTTTAAAAAAATTGAGTTTGTATCTCAACTTTTTCATATGAATACATATTTGTATGCATTATGAATGTGTCAAGTTTCAGAAATTTTGAACATCCAAAAATATGTCTTTTTTGGCGGGATGTGTTTCTGTAAATAAAGTTGTATGTTCACACCCTTGCTTTTGATCTGGTTTATTGTTCTGTCTATGTGCCTTTCTTTTCACTATTTCTTAATCTCATACTTCTGTCTAGGTACTTGATGCCTCTTGGTATATGCCTGCAGAACAAAGGAAAGGAACCCATTACAAGAGTTCTAGGTATTCATCTAGCTCCTGCTGCCGTTGTAGTATACTCCGGGAAAACGAGCCTTTGGCTAATTAGGATCGTTTTATTATAATATCCTGAAAGCAAATTGTTGTTATTCTTTTCATTATTTTTTATGTTTGGTGCATGTTACTGTGATAGATTCATTTGTTGACAGATTACATTTTTCCTACCTTTGTTAGAAGTAATACTTAATTTTTAGCATAATGTAGACCACATTATCCGTGTGTTGCTGCTGACCTAGTGCTACAGATTGAGCAATTTGCAGGTGTTGGTGGGGAGTAAGCAACTGGGGCACGGTACCTAATTGCCTAGCTGCTGTTAGGGTCATGGTTAATGAACTACTACTAATTCCTAGGTGTAAGTGTAACTCAAACCTTACTAGTGTCTCTTTCGAACAAAAGAAGTGCACCATACAATCTTCATTTTTAATTGCTCTACCCATGTGGCTTGCATTAATCTTAATGTTCAGTTCATTCTTGTTAGTTCTTTTTTTCTTTTTTTTGACTTTTTTTTGTTGAGCTTCTTCTAGCTGTTTTGTTCGGATTTTTTGTTTTACCTTTTGAGGTTGAAAGGTCCTAAATGGATACACCCACTTGGAGATGTGCCCGCTAAATGACGTCTTTTAGCCAATTCTGCAGCCGGAGCGGCACTATCAACACAAAGATGGGATCCTCCAAACCACGAGCAATCCACTAGAGTAGCCAATTATGATCCCCTACGGAGAAGGCTCAAGAACCCCTCACAAATATACCGATGTGGCTCGAACAAACACCAAGTGAAAGCTCTTGTTTGGTTTTGGGTAATTGATGACAACACCAAGTTGCTAATGATTCCACTAAATGTATGTAGAAAAGATTAGCAACATGTGATGAGGGAGCTAGGTGGCATGGATGACCACATGATCATGTTGGACATGGTGGACTTGCGAGATGATCAAGCTCCGAGGTGGTTGGAAAGAGCCCAAAGAGATCAAGGCAAAGGTATAATTTGATAGGGCCTTTTCGGTTTGGTGATCGAGACACTATAGAGAGTGTGATCACATTTAGGTTTGGTAGCCGTACTATCAAGAGGGGAAGTCACGGTTTACCACGCGGTCTAAGTGCCTCTAGGTCTAAATTCTTTGCATATGCATTTGGGATCTTGAGCACTAACTTGAGCCTTCAAAAATGTTTGAGAAAAGCTAACACACATGCACAAAGAGGTGTACACTTGAGGTGTTGGCACATTTGAGAAGGTGGCGAAGTTTGGAAGTGTTCCTGCTGAGTTTTCACTCGCCGGACGC
>DXKC01082381.1:0-16697 GCA_031170775.1 Cymbopogon citratus
GGTCCAAACTACCGGAAGTTCCGGTCAGGTATTTAACTTCCGCTTTTCGAGTTTGTGAGTTTCAGGTTTTTCAAATATGCCTATTCACCCCCCCTCTAGGCCAATTAGGTCCTTTCAGTCGGAAACACCTTCCGGCAAGGTTTTTATTGGTCGACCGCGGTCGCCGATGCCACGAAGATAGTACGCTCCTGCAAAGGTTGCCAATTCTACGCTCGACAGACGCACCTCCTGGCCCAGGCCCTTCAGACCATCCCCATCACATGGCCATTCGCCGTGTGGGGATTGGACCTCGTCGGGCCTCTGCAAAAGGCACCCGGGGGCTTTACCCACTTGCTGGTCGCCATCGACAAGTTCTCTAAATGGATCGAGGCTCGACCTATTACTAATATCAAGTCCCAGCAGGCGGTATTATTCTTCACAGACATCATCCATCGCTTCGGAGCCCCAAACTCCATCATCACCGACCACGGCACGCAGTTCACCGAGAGGAAGTTCCTGGAGTTTTGTGATGATCACCACATCCGCATAGATTGGTCAGCGGTGGCGCACCCAAGGACGAACGGTCAAGTAAAACATGCCAACGGCATGATTCTACAGGGCCTCAAGCCAAGGATCTTCAATCGGTTCAACCGATTCGGCAAGAGGTGGCTCACCGAGCTCCCATCGATCATTTGGAGTTTGAGAACAACCCCGAGCCGAGCCACAGGGTTTACGCCATTTTTCCTAGTCTATGGGGCAGAGGTCGTCCTACCCACAGACCTGGAATATGGTTCCCCGAGGCTAAGGGCATACAATGAACGGAACAATCAAACCGCCCAAGAGGATGCCCTGGACCAGCTTGGAGATGTGGCACTGCTACACCCCGCCAGATATCAGCAGTCTCTGCAACGCTACCACGATCGGCGTGTCCGAGGCCAAGACCTCCAGGTAGGAGATCTGGTGCTGTGCCTACGATAAAGCAACAAAGGACGCCACAAGCTCACCCCGCCGTGGGAAGGACCGTTCATCGTTGCTGAGGTGTTGAAGACAGGAACCTATAAGCTATCTACCAACAAAGGCGAAATCCTCACCAACGCTTGGAACATCGAGCAGCTACGTCGCTTCTATCCTTAAACTTCCAAACCATTGTGCATATTTAAGCCTCGAAAGGCGATAAAGAAGCGATCTTTACTTGCTAAAAAACTTCAGAGGAACCATGAATGCACAAGGCAAAAGGGAGGCTCGGCCCTGCCTCAGCAGAGCCGAACCTCCCTAGGGGGCTAGAAGGGGGAAGACCCCCCACGTCCCAAGCCCTATTTTTTAAAAAACACTTTGTTCGAAAAAAATCCTTGGTGCTTCGTCCCTTGCGAGTTTTGGCAAACTAACCGCGAAGTCCTAAAGAACCAAGAGACGTCGCCGAGGCAGGATCGGTCGAGTCATGAGATCGCCTGCACCTCAGAGTTGCGGCACCTCCAATCGTCACACTCCACCTAAGGGACGGCTCGTGATTCTAAGAGGGTCTCGCAAAAATTTGACTAAGGACAAGGCAAGGGACGAAAATCTCAGGATCACAGCAAAGAAGTGGTTAAATACACAAGAACTTTAGATGTTTCGACCATCACGGTCTTAAGCATGATCATTTGAAACATTCAAAACTAATCCATTACATGGGCACCTTGGCCTAGATAGTTTTTACAGGCCCTCCTCCTCATCAGAAGGAGCAGGGACCACCTTGTCCTCGAAAAGCTGGGCCAACAACACGCCAGGCTTCTCAGCCGCATCGATGAGCTTCTGGATCTCTTCCTCCACATTGTCGCCGTTCTCCTCGTCCACCATGTAGCCATCGCTTACAGCCTCAAGATCAATGGCATAGTGGGAGGAGATGACGGCCAGGGCGCGCTTCACGCCAATATAAAGGGCATCCCGGAGCCGGTCGCGCAGCCGGCCACCGAGCGCAGTCAGACGACTCCGAAGAGAGCTGCTCGACTGCTCCCCTTCGACCTCAAAGGCATGGCAGACGGACTTGATGGCGTCTCACAGGGCGTCGTGCTCTTCAATCTCGGCCTCGAGGATGGTCTGGAGCGTACCAGAAGCCTCGACCGCCTTGTTCAACTCCGTCTATAGCCCTATTTCAAAATAAGCAAACAATAAGCACAAGAAGAAAGGAGAGGTTCAAAAAAGAGGCAGGCGCAAATAAAAATTACCCTCGGTCTTGTCCTTCCATTGTAGGGCCTCGGTCCGGGAGGCCTCGGCCACCCTAAGCGCCTCAGCCAAGGCGGCCTCCTTCTGCTGGAAGGCAGTCTTCTGCGCTTCGAGATCCTTGGCAAGGGCCCTGGCAGCGGCAGCCTCATTCTCGGCCATAGCCTTGAAAGAATCCCGCTCGGCAATCACCCGAGCGAGATTCTCTTCTGCTTTCTGGGCCCTCTCGGCCAGGGGGGCAACTTGCCCACGGGTCGTGGCCGCCTCAGCCACCAGGTTAGAGTTGAGCACCCGGAGGTCATCCACCTCGGCGCTTTTTCTCACCAGCCGCTCGTTGGCATCGTCAAGTAACCCCCTCTGCCGATAAGCTGCCCCCAAACGCCATGTTCCCGGCGGAGGAACTCTGACTTGACGCGAGACCTCGCTTTAAGCTCCTAAATAGGCAAACAACCATCAGGCTCGTCAAAAGGCTCCAAGATAAAAAAGGGGGATGACTCCATCCCATAGAAAAGTGGCCCTCACCTGAAAGGCCTCGGTCATATCCTGGGTGACGATGTTCATCGACGTCCTCAGCGACTGCTCAGACAGCCGCCGGAGCTGCTTGAGGTAGTCCCAGCGGCCCCCCTCGCCCTCGTCTTCAAGGGCGAACACTGGGCCCGCCTCGGGGTCAGCCCGGTTCTATCAGACAAGACGTGGGCCGCCCCACACATGGACGTCGGCTTCCACACGGACGAGGGCTGAAACCCCTTCACCGAGCGCTGCGATGGACGCCCTCGCAACATCAGCTGGCTGTGCCGATGCGCTAGCCGCCGTGGCGTCAACCACCTCCTTCCCCCGCGCTGTGGGGGAGTCGTCGGAGAAGATGGGAGGAATCTCCATCTCCTCATCACCCCTCAGATGTAGGTCGTGGACGGGGGACGGCATCAGGGCTTGCTCCGCCATCGCTGGCGCCGTCTCGACAACCTGAGGGGCCTCGACGACTGCCTCGGCAACTTGAGGCGCCTCGGCTTCACGAGCCGCATCCGTCCCAGACCCCAACTAGTTGACAGCTCCCGCGACGGTCTCCTCCTGGGGGGCGTTTCCCCCACTTCGGCTCTGCCCAACGCCGCGCCTTGCTGAATGGCGGCTTTTGCCACGGCTGCCCATTGAGCCTGCCTCTCTACCCCCCGGCTAAAGAGTCAGCGGCCACCTTAAGCGCCTTGCGAGGCGCTAGGGCAGGCATCTCTGCCTTATGCTTCCGACTAAACAAATCATACAAGAGCAGATTCATGATACTAAAGAGAAAGACATATTTACCGAAAATACCGGGAAAAAGCACTTACCTCGACAGAGGGATAGAAAGCTTCCGTCCCCTCTGCCCTGAGCCTCCGGAGGCTCTCGCCCCCTTGGTCCTCGGAGGAGGCGGCGGAAGCCGCTCATCCGTTCGAGGCCTCAGCACTGCCGTCGCCGAAGCTGCATGCCCGACAGCAGGCTCGTCCGCAGACTGCGCCTCGGGCATGCTCGTCACCGCCTTGGAACGGGAAGCAGCTCGCCTCAAGGTACCCGATGAAGATGACCCCCTGGTTGAGGGCCTCCGCTGGAGCCCTACATCGGGGAGATGGTCTAGCAGGCCACAGCCCTCCTCGACCTCGAAAAAATCATCATCGTCCTCGTTGATCGACGAGGACGGGGATGGCTCCTCAGGAAGGCCATCGTGCTTCTGCTTTCAGCGGCGTGCCTCCAGCCGCTGCCACGAGAGAAGCTTCTCAGTGTGCTTCTTCTCCCGGGTGTCCTTCTTCTCCTTCTGCCGCTCAGCATGGAGCTGGTTCTAGTTCCGCCGCACCGCATCCTCAGGAACCGGGGGCTCAGAGGTCCTGACGTCCCTCATCCCCTGCAGACGCAAGTAGCAGGATCAGTTAAAACACACAGGCTCAGAACAAAGGCAATACAAACAAGAAAGGCCTCGGACTTACGAGGGACACGTATCCCAGAGAAGGGCGCATCGAAACTCTGCTGAGATCCTCCAGGGAGAAGTTGCCGCCCACCATATCCCTCACGCGCCTCATAAGATCATCGACAGAGAGGGAAGCGTCAGACATCCGCGAACCTTCAATCGGCCTCTCCGGCGTCATCTGGTCCATCCGCAGACGCCGATCCATCAGTGGCAGCACCCTTCGTCGATAGAAGGCAGCGGCGACCCCGGCCGCCGTAAGACCGCGCTCACAGAGCCTCTACAGACCCCTCAGCAGCGGTTGCAGCTTGGACTGGCCCTCCTGAACGACTCCATACCTCCACTTATCCAGCTTGGCGGTCACAACCCGTCCAGAGTAGGAAAGGAACGCGCCGTTGTCGTTGCGGAGGTAGAACCAGCCCTCTTGCCAACCGCGGTTCGACGAGGTAAGCTGGGCCGGGATGTACAGGAGCAATCGGTCCTGGCGCACCTGGAGGGTGCACCCACCGGCTCTCACCGCCCTCCTCGCCCCTGTGCTCAACGACTTGGTGAAGAGCTCCACCCGGAAGAGGTGAAGCCAGATATCCCAATGAACAGGGATCCCTAGATATCCCTCGCAGACGGCGGCGAAGATGGCTGCCTGCGAGATAGAGTTGGGAGCGAAGTTGTGAAGCTCCACCCCGTAGTAGAACGGGAGCGAGCGCATGAAGCGACTCGCTAGCATCCTGAGCCCCCGCTCGTGGAACGCCATGAAGCTGACGACGTAGCCATCGCGCGGCATCGGCTCCTCCTCATCCCCAAGCACGATCCACTCCGGCATGTCACGGTTGGTGATGGGGTGGAGGAGGCCATCGTTGACGAGCCTGTTGGCATTTCTTAGCGCGATCACCAGAAGATAGGAAAGAAACCCATCCCTGGCAACGGCGCCAGAAATGCTTGTTGGCATTTCTTAGCGTAGTCACCAGATATGAACGGCGCCAGTCCATACCTTAGCGACAACGCCAGAAATGCCTATTGGCAGAATCCAGCATCGCTACCAGGATTGTATCCCCGGCAACGATACTAAATGTGCCGTGTGATAGATCGTAACCTTTTAGAGATATTATCCGCAAGCGCACGGATCTATCGTTGTAGCATTTCACCCGGAAGTATTTCAGTGTATCATTATTTATATTTTCCCATAGGAAGGCATGGTGTGATTACCTCTAGCATGGATATGATTATGACTTCATATCATAGAAATGAGCTCAAGCTATGCAGGGGTAAAACAATATGATTTGTAGATAGTGGACACACACTTGTATCAACCTCAAGGATAAAAGTAAAAGATAAGAATAAAATAATAAGCCTAAGTGGAGCAGGCATGTCAAATATAGCCGCACATAGAACAAGTTAAGTCATACAAACTACAAAGCTAGAGACAGGGCAAAGTCGGGAATAACAGGGAGATCCCCGCAGCTGGTCTGCCAGCCGATAGAGACATTTACGAACTCCTACACAACATACGAACGTGGGGGATTACGAAGGACGGACAGGACAAGGTCACTCCCTGCCGCCTACCCCTCAACCGTGGCATGCCGTCATATCCGCAGGTTCTCTTGCATCCGGACACCACGTCCGCATACTAAAGAACTACCTACATTCCCCCAGGACTCCCACCCTACGGATGGACGAGCTAGAACATAGGCAAGCCCGAAGGCACAACGAACCGTTACTCCTTCCCTATTACGATCTCCAACTAAGCGATTCATATGAACAATGAAGAACAAGTACGAACATGATGAACAATTCTCATATGAACTATATGCTAGATCATATTCATTGAATATATCATGACCAAGACTATACTCTAGTTCATATGCCAAACTATATATAAGAATTGAGAACTTGACTAAGAAAGAACCTTCCACAGATTATTACCAAGTCTTACACTTCTTTCTAGGAGACAACCCCTCCTTGATAGCTCAACCTTGCTCCTTATATTTCTAAGTGTCTAGCCTAGAGAATGAGAGTGAGAGAGTGAGGTGAAGCTCCAAATGGTGTGTGTGTGTGTGTGTTGGGGGGTGCCTCCTCCTCTCTTATGTAGGTGCTCCAGGTCGGTTCGGGGGTAGAATGGGGAAAAGCACCAGCGCACCGTCCTCCCCCGCATTGATGTTACCGACCTGCAGAGGCTGGGCCCGGGGCGCCACCTGGCCAGGACAGCCGCACCCCTAGGACGGCCGCGCCAGGGTGGAACCGCCCCCTGACCGACTTTGGCAGGTCGGTTGTGGAATGGGCCTGGGCCGCTGTGTCATGGTGGGATTTGTCCAGTGTTGCTTCGTTTGGGCCTTTTCCCTCTTCTTTGCATTTTACGCTTTCCCGAATACGCCTTTTCTGTATATTATTCCCTGTACTTGGTGTATATTCCCGCAGAGTGTCACAACTTCTAATACAAGTGGAATTTGGTTAGTAGCAAAAGTATATGTGTATAAAAATATATAATTCTCCCTTTTTTGGTCTTAAGTTGGCGGTAAAAAATCGTCGTTAAGGACCGCCAAGAAGATCCCCCAAGCTTACTCTTTGCTCGTCCCCGAGCAAAGCTAGGCTTTGGTTGTTGATCAGGAGTTGCTACAATGCCGATTGCATTTCAAAAGTGCCAAATTTATAACAAAGTTTTCTACCGCAATTTGAATAAATCAGTATTTTTGTCCACCCTGTTATTATCTCGAAACAAATGGGGCCTGTAGCCATTTCTAATCTTGGGCGATTGCAAGATAGAACATATTCACGGACTTAGCTTATCATTTATCCTAAGATCAACCGTCTTTCCGGAGGTTTTGAAATTTTTGCAAAGATAATTAAGTTCCTCAAATGATTCTCTCGATCGCTCAATGTGTATGATTACCTCACTAAAGGTACTTTGGTATTTGCCTTTCAAAACCTACTACTATGGCTCTTGAGTGGAGTTTTAGGTAGGTAAGAAAGTGGGCATACTTGCATCTCATATATTGCTAAGTCAAAAACCGAACCACAAGGAGATACAAGTCATATACTTTGATCAAGACGTACAAGTGTGTGGAATATAAGCAACCCTAATTCTACTCTATACTCCTTTTTGTGGATATGATCTCTCTTTAAAACTTTATTGTGAGACATGGCTATCTTTACATGAATATTTTTTTTCTTTTCTTTTCTCTTTCTCTCTTTTTCCCCTTTTTTCGATAACATGGGGCCTTCATGTGCCCCCTTTTTTTCTTCTTTTCTTTAGCCATGTCTTTTGGAACTATAATTGAGAGAGATCATTACTTGTAGAACATGGAATATTTTCCTAACAACATTTCTTTTTTTCTACTCCCAGGGCAGGAGCAGAATTTTTAGTGGATGGAAAGGTGCATGTTGTACGCAACTCTCAGTGTGAGAGTCGGCGATTATTTGGTGGGTGCGTGTGAGTCTTGATCATGGGTGCATGACTATAATCTCAATAAGGTCACAACAATTTGACAATGCTCAATGATCAAACAAGTAGCATATGACAAAAGGTGTATAAGAATGAATCATGTCATATAGCTGTGGTAGGTATTTCATAATCATTGAGGAACTTTTTGTTTTTAAGCATTTTGAAATAAAAACTCCGGATGTCAAGTTTTACTCAGAACAAAGTCATAGCATAGCCCATGTGCAACCCACTGGTTTAAGTTTTTAGGATGAAACATTTTAAACTGATAAACCCAAATTTTAGAGAAAGCTCGATTATAAATTGGGCACAAGTGAAACATAAGACAGAGCAACTATTCATCATCTCAATAAGGGTACAACTAAATATTTTTACAACACATATATATAGAGTGGAATAAATATTTTTAGTCTTTTTAGCATTTTGTTTAAGATGCATGATTGCTGGAATTTAAGCATGCTAAAAAAGAAAGAAAAATAAAATGTTGGAAAATTAAATATGCAATGCACTTACCCGACGGGGGTCCTCCCCAAGCTGGCTCACTGCGGAGGTCCAGGGGGATAGTACCCCTGGAACCTATAGAAGCCCATCTGCATGTCGTACTGCTGCTGGAACCGGGCATCCATCGCTCTCCATCGCTGGTCCTGCTGCTCCTGCCAATGGTGTGTCTCCTGCACGTGGGTGTTCAGAGTGGTCTGAATCTCACCTGTTTGGATCTGCAGCCCACCGATCTGTGCACTGATAGCGTCCCTCCGTTCCAAAATAAGTGTCATTCTTGCTTTCCGAAAAATCCATGTTTTTAAAATGCCGGCAATTATATATTAAAATATATAAATATATACGCTAAGTAATTAGTATCATTGGAAAGATCTTGAAGTCTAGTTTTTTAACAAATTTATTTCAAGATTTAAATGTTACACATATTTCCTATAAATCTAGTCAAAGTTGAAAAAGTTTCACTGGTACGCATTCCATAACGACATTTTTTCTGAGACGGAGGAAGTAGCTGGGGGTTGCGCCGCGGACCGGTGGTGGTGGCTGCTCCCACTCGTCAGAGTCCGCATCAGGCCACCCCTCCACTCCTGTCTGTGGTGGAGGTTGGATCCACCCGGGGGCGTCCTCCACCTGACTCGCGTGGTACATCTGGGGTGCCGTCATGTCGAGAGCCGGCTCGTACACGGGCTGTGAGCTCGGTCGCTCCCCTGCAGTTCTCGAAGCACGCCTAACAAGCTTTTCCCTGTGGGCTTCTTCTTTTGTCTTGAGCTTAAAAGTTAGTGCCCCGTATTTATACAAATAGAGATTTAGGCTAGGTAACCGAATCTTATTTGCAAAACCGGGGAAGAAAAAATACAGCTCATTGTTTTTAGTTTTCAAATGGTGCCCTTGGGTCATGAAAGACTTGTTGATGATGGAACGAGGAGTAGGAATGTAATCAATGACCCTCTCATCCAAGGCACCGGTGGCATTAACAATACGAGTGATAAGAGAAGTGCAGGTAACAGGCATCTTTTTATTAATGATATACATCAAGTGACGCATCATTTCTTTGACAGGGGCAACTTTTCTCTTGTTAACAAGTGCAAAAAGCAATTTTAGCTCAGTCAAGTGCACCCATCTCACATTGTGAAAAGGAAACAAAGTCATGGTAATCCAACGATGCATGAATCTAAGTGAGGGATGCTGAATTTTGGTATGGGAAGCTTTAAAAGTGCCTGTTTCAATTATCCCCGAAATTTCTTTCCAAAACTTGTTACGGTCATAATTCGGCAAAGCATAATCAATGTTCAAAGCGCATCTACTATTGAAACCGATGTATTTCATGAGGTCGCTCCAGGAAATTTCATAATGCTGACCGAACAAGCGAAAGGAAATGCCATTCATGTGCTCCTCGAGAGTGCATAAAAACTGAATAGTGAGGAGGCAAGAACCTTCTTCGTCCATGGGATCGATGGTTTCCCATCCCACGGCCTTCCATAAGGTCTCAAATTCGGTTTCCATACCTATTTTGATGAGGACGGGGTCGTACATTGGCGTGTGGAGGAAGAGGCGGTTCTTGAGGTGAGGGTATGCTTGCATCTCCCGGCCGGGCTCGATGTCGAGGTGCGGTGCATCGGCGTCGTCTAGCCGAATGTGTTCTTTCGCGGCGTCGGGTTCCGCTTCTCCTCCTTCTTGCTCCTTGTACTCCTCGTATGCCGGAACCTCCTCTGGCTTGTCAGGGACGTCGTGGTGGGAGCTTGATGATGGTACGTCTGACCCAGGAGAAATGGGTGCAGACGTTGCTTTGACTCGCCATACCTGTTTGTTAGCTAATTGCGGCACGGGCAGAGTCTTGGGTTCATTCTTTTTATTTTCAACATTTTTAGGATAACCGTTAAAGAACACTTTTATAACTTTATTATTAAAATTGAGAGCAGCCGCCCCTTTTCCTACATATATAGCAGCTTTAGTAGTATAAAGGAATGACCTCCCTAGAATAAGTGGAGCTGCGATGCTATCTCCTATGTCAAGGATAACAAAGTCAACAGGGGCATTTTCGTCCTTGATTCTTACCATGACGTCCTCGGCAATTCCTTCAGGCCGCCTTATGCTCTGATCTGCCATCTGCAAGCGGAAAGATGCGGGGGACAATGGTCCTCCCAAAACTTTTTCATACGTTACCTTAGACATCACGTTGATGCTTGCACCATGGTCGCAGTAGGCATTGTCGAACGTGTGTTTGCCGATTGAGCTCGGATTGTTGGACGGCCAGGATCTCCTTTCTTGACAAGTACCGATGTATTGCTCATACAAGGTTTACCAAGCCTTGTCGAGATCATATTAACCGACTCAAGCGAGACCTCGGGTTGCCCCGGGATCTTACCCGAATTATTATTGGTAGGGATAGCAGCAGCTATTTGAGCTAGTTGTGTTTCTATCATCTTATTAAAACTCAATTGATTCTTAACAGCAGATGATAGACTATCTATTTTAGTATTAACATTTTCCAAGATTTTATCATTATTAATCATCTTTTTGGTGAGATTTTCGTTAATTTTTGCTTGGCCTAAAACCAAATCTTTAAGAGAAGGTTGATTCGAATTGTAATTGGAATTGTAGTTCGAATTACCTTGGAATGGCGGACGTGATTGGTTATTCCAGCCATTATTACCTCCTTGTTGTTGGCGAAACCCGTTGTTGATGTAGGATGCTTCTTCGCGGGTTTCGGGGCAATCGTTCCCCGAATGGCCAACATTGCCACAGACCTCGCACGTCATGCGAGAGTCCATGGAGTTGACGGTGCCGGATATGTCCTCCTTGGCACACTCGTCAAACTTTTTCAGGAGTAGGTCTATTTTTGCGGCAGGCATATCCGTCTCCTTCATGGTGTGTATGCCTTTTTGTGCTTTAGCTGGGGCTCTTTCTTCCCCCCAAGCTTGATTCTCCACCATTTTGTTGATTAGCGCCGTAGCACTATCAACGGTGAGTGACAGGAATGCGCCACCAGCAGCGACGTCTAGATGCCCCTTCGACATGGGTGTTAACCCATTGTAGAAGTTCTGGAGCACCAGCCAGTTTTCCATCCCGTGGTGAGGGCATGCTTGGATGTACTCTTGCAGCCTCTCCCACGCCTCCAGAATGGGTTCCATTGATGTCTGCTGAAAGTTGGCGATTCTTCCCCGTAGGGCGTTGGTTTTGCCCATGGGGAAGAACTTAGCGAGGAATGTCGTGGAGCACTTGCTCCAGGTGTCGACATCTTCCTTGTCCTTGTAGAACCACTGTTTTGCCTTCCCCACAAGGGAGAAAGGAAACAGACGGAGCCTGATAGCATCAGGTGCGACGTCTTTGATGACGATTGTGTCGCACAGTTCAAGGAAGGTCTGAAGATGTGCGTTGGCATCCTCGTTGGGTAGTCCATAGAATGGACTAGCCTGCACCATGGTGATCAGCCCGATCCTAAGTTTAAAGTTCTTGTCCCCAACATTAACAACGGGCCCGGTGGGCACATTGGCAACAGCCGGAACGGAGAACTCGCGGAGTGACTTCTGGGCCATGTTGTTCAGCTCAGATGATGCAGCGACGACCGGTTCGTTTGTCGGCGGAGTGGCAGAAGAAGAAGAGGCATGAGACCTGTTCTTCCTTAGGAGTGCCTCCGGATTGGAAGTGAAGTTTTCCGGCAAGGAAAACCCAGTCATGCACTATCCTGTTTTCATCCACAACAGGAGAAAACATACAAGTTAGCCTGCACAGACAAGGGCTATTTCTAATGAAGTCATTCATATCCATGCCATGCTAGATTCTTTTTACCAATGCCTTCCCCGGCAACGGCGCCAGAAATGCTTGTTGGCATTTCTTAGCGCGATCACCAGAAGATAGGCAAGAAACCCATCCCCGGCAACGGCGCCAGAAATGCTTGTTGGCATTTCTTAGTGTAGTCACCAGATATGAACGGTGCCAGTCCATACCTTAGCGACAACGCCAGAAATGCCTATTGGCAGAATCTAGCATCGCTACCAGGATTGTATCCCCGGCAACGATACTAAATGTGCCGTATGATAGATCGTAACCTTTTAAAGATATTATCCGCAAGCGCACGGATCTATCGTTGTAGCATTTCACCCGAAAGTATTTTAGGGTATCGTTATTTATATTTTCCCGTAGGAAGGCATGGTGTGATTACCTCTAGCATGGATATGATTATGACTTCATATCATAGAAATGAGCTCAAGCTATGCAGGGGTAAAACAATATGATTTGTAGATAGTGGACACACACTTGGATCAACCTCAAGGATAAAAGTAAAAGATAAGAATAAAAGAATAAACCTAAGTGGAGCAGGCATGTCAAATATAGCCGCGCATAGAACAAGTTAAGTCATACAAACTACAAAGCTAGAGACAGGCAAAGTCGGGAATAACAGGGAGATCCCCACAGCTGGTCTGCCAGCCGATAGAGACATTTACGAACTCCTACACAACATACGGACGTGGGGGATTACGAATGACGGATAGGACAAGGTCACTCCCTGCCGCCTACCCCTCAACCGTGGCATGCCATCATATCCGCAGGTTCTCTCGCATCCGGACACCACGTCCGCATACTAAAGAACTACCTACATTCCCCCAGGACTCCCACCCTACGGATGGACGAGCTAGAACATAGGCAAGCCCGAAGGCACAACAAACCGTTACTCCTTCCCTATTACAATCTCCAACTAAGCGATTCATATGAACAATGAAGAACAAGTACGAACATGATGAACAATTCTCATATGAACTATATGCTAGATCATATTCATCGAATATATCATGACCAAGACTATACTCTATTTCATATGCCAAACTATATATAAGAATTGAGAACTTGACTAATAAAGAACCTTCCATAGATTATTACCAAGTCTTACACTTCTTTCTAGGAGACAAGCCCTCCTTGATAGCTCAACCTTGCTCCTTATATTTCTAAGTGTCTAGCCTAGAGAATGAGAATGAGAGAGTGAGGTGAAGCTCCAAATGGTGTGTGTGTGTGTGTTGGGGGGTGCCTCCTCCTCTCTTATGTAGGTGCTCCAGGTCGGTTCAGGGGTAGAATGGGGAAAAGCACCAGCGCACCGTCCTTCCCCGCATTGATGTTACCGACCTGCAGAGGCTGGGCCCGGGGCGCCACCTGGCCAGGACGGCCACGCCAGGGTGGAACCGCCCCCTGACCGACTTTGGCAGGTCGGTTGTGGAATGGGCCTGGGCCGCTGTGTCATGGTGGGATTTGTCCAGTGTTGCTTTGTTTGGGCCTTTTCCCTCTTCTTTGCATTTTACGCTTTCCCGAATACGCCTTTTCTGTATATTATTCCCTGTACTTGGTGTATATTCCTGCAGAGTGTCACAACTTCCAGTACAAGTGCAATTTGGTTAGTAGCAAAGGTATATGTGTATAAAAATATATAATTCTCCCTTTTTTGGTCTTAAGTTGGCGGTAAAAAATCATCGTTAAGGACCGCCAACAGAGCCCCTGCAGCATCTCCTCCGTCACGCAAGAACCCACCCAGGGGTCGGCGGGAAGCACAGCGGCGCCACCAGCCATGGAGTCGAAAGACGAGATTGCGACGACGAAACATAGGGATCTCTCCACTCTATCTTACTCGACTAACTCTCCTATCTTCGCTAGCACTCTCCCTGTTCTCGGCCGTGGCTTAGGAACAGAGAAGGCAGATGCAAACGGCAGGAGTGGGGAGGCAAGGCGCACGGCAAGCCCCGAATATATAGAACAAGGGAAGGCGAACGGGCGAATCCGGGAAGAGGCAACCGAATCGACCGCATTAAAATACGGGTTCACCTACCCAATAACCGCACGCGCGCATTAACTCCCCGCCCACGGGCGGGGCATCCAACCGCGGTGGCTACAGTGCCGTTCCGTCTTCCTGAGAAAAACGCCTAAAAAGGCACGCCATTCCCTCGCCAACGGCAGAAAGGGAATATTCCCTCAAGGTTCCTTCCACGTGAAGGAAAAACGGGCCCCGAGCCCTCTACGGTCCAGGGGTCCGAAGGCTGGCCCCAAGGAGGGTTCGACAGCCGCCCAGGGCATCGAGTCAGGGATGACTATGGACATGCCCATACACGGCCGAGGCCCGGGCAGAACGCCTGGAACGTCCTAAGCCATGTCCGAGACCAGCAGGAAGGTCACCAGTGGAATCCCATCGGAGGGAGGCATCGAGCCCTCAGGACCCATCGAACGGTCACGAGATCCACCAGACAGCCCTCAGGTACTTTGGAGCGCGTCTCTGGACCACTAGCCGACCCCTAGCGAACGGGACAAGGGCCTCCACTTGGACTCACCCGTTAACAGCTCACCGGGAGTGTTGTCGCTCGCCCATCGAGGGTAGCGGCGCATCGCCCACCCCTCCCCCTTGCGAAAAGGATGCGTGAGGGACGTTTGACAAAAGACAAGGAAGACCCTGACCGATCTATCGCCACGAGCAGAGGCTCGAGAGCTGCCCTTGCACCAGGCCAAGATCAAACGACTCATGCCCACCACCAAACCCTTACGACAAGCACGTCTTACTGAAATACTAAAGGCTCAGAGGACGAGTAAACGCCTCTCTACAAAAAGCTCATAAAAGCCCTTAGAGGAGTCCTCCACTCCTCTAAGGCCTCGGGGGCTACACCCGGCGGGTGCGCTCGCGCGCACCCACCGGAGAGGAGTCAAAGAAAAGAACCTTGGCAGCAGCGAAGTACAAAAAACAAGGAACCTCTATAGGACTGCCACCACTCCTACAGAGGCTCGGGGGCTACTGTCGGGTACCACAATTAGGGGTACCCAAAGCAAAGTACAAAAAACATCACTCAAAACCTTAAAAGAGATCACGAACGAAGTTCGTCCTCAAGAAACAATCCCCGGACCACGGGAAGAGACCGGCTCGTTTCGCCCGAGGCCACTCCGTCTCGGCCGAGACCCCCTCGAATCGCTCGAGCCCACTCCGCCTCAGCCAAGGCTGGCTCGGACAACGCACCCCACCCCGCCTCGGCCAACTACTCCGACAGGACGACGTGGCCATTTAATGCGCCTGGCAACCCCTCAATGACGGCCGTAGTCACGGCATGGCCGTAAAGTCAACAAGACCAGCGTCTAATCCCCCTTTTCACTGCCCATAACAGCGTCAGGGAGTGGTTAAAATGTCACTGTGTCACCTTACCGGACGCTGTAACACTTTACCCTGCACTATGCCAACCACCGAGACACCCCGCAGTATGACATGTCCCGTCAGGACCTCTGTGCATCCCGGGTATGGCGCAGGCCTCTACAAGCTCCGACCCGGCCTCGGCTCTTCACTCCTGGGCTCGGGGCGGGCCTCTACGGCACCGACCGGACCTCGGCTCTTTGCATCGGTCAAATCCACAGGAATTGGCGCGTCAGCTCCCACGACGAGCATAGTGGCAGCCATACCCTGACGGATTACTCCAATTCAGGAAGGACGGACGTCACTCCCCCAACCATGCTGCTACAGGGAAGGCTACAGGCCTCGGGACCCAACTCACATGGTAAAAACTTGTAACCCGGGTCCTCCTTGCGCCTATAAAAGGAGGGCGCCGGGGCCGAAGAAAGGGCAATGGACAACTTCTGCCGATATTAGAGATCAACATCCCAAGCAATACACCTCTAGAGCCCATAGCCCTCAGAAGTTTCGAACCTACTTGTAACCCCTACTACAAGCACTTCGGTGTGAGATAATACAAATCCATCCCCCTCACTGGATGTAGGGCCTTCTCTTGCCCGAACCAGTATAAATCGCTTGTGTTCATCTTGCATCACCATCCGGAACCGGGACACACAGCTACAAATTTACTCGTTGGTTTAGGACCCTCGCGTCTGAACGCCGACAGTTGGCGCGCCAGGTAGGGGCTCGCTGCGTGTCGTGATCGCCTTCCCAACAAGTTCCGGATGGCAGACCCCATACGACCTTTTCGTCTCGGTTCGGTGATCTGGTTTGGGAGCCTTGAGTTCATGTCTCTAGGCTACGACTATGACATGGTCCTCCTCCCACCCAGACTTCCGACCGATGACGACTCTTCCCTCTTCCAGTCTGGGAGGGGCAAGCGCTCAGCCCGCCGTTCCCGTCGTGCCCGCCGAGCAAGACGGGGCAGGGCAACCTCGACTCTTCCGCGAAAGGCGGAAATGACGCTCCGTGTCCTGATGCCTCCCCGGCCAGCTACCGGCACGGTATCCCTCGCGAGGGACCTGTCCAGCATGCTCTTGACCGGGGAAGGGCCGCCAACGACCCACGATGATAGTCCGTGAGCTTCGCGACGCCGCCTCCAGGAGAGCCGGCCCCGTCGACACGGGGACTGAGAGCGGCACCATCTCTGTTCCCCTACTGGTTGAACAACGCCGCTGTCACCTATGCCACCTCCATGAGCACCAATCTGAGTGCATACGCGGAGCTCCCCGGGCATCACCTGCGCTCTACCCTCGACCTACATGCGACCACCCCAGCCTCTGCATACATGGACTCTGCGGAGGACGGTGATGCGGGGGCTAATGAGGATTACACCGGGCTCCGTGATCCCGAGTCCATACACCAGTTTATGGCTACATGCGACTAATACCTCACCGACTCCGACTCCGAAGATGGTATCTATGATCCTTCCCGTGAATGTTTTCACGTCGAGATTGTGGAGGTGGCGGACCAAG
>DXKC01082382.1:0-24847 GCA_031170775.1 Cymbopogon citratus
GCCCTGGCGAAGACGGATGCGATGGTGGCCTCCGACATGTTGGGTGTCATCAAGTTGCTGTTCAAGGATCATTTGCCCAGCCTGCGCAACAGCACCCTATACCTGGTGGGCGAATCCTACGGCGGGAAGACGGCGGCCATGGTGGGCGTCCTTCTGGCAAGGGCCATCCAAGACGGTACCATCGATATCACCTTCGGAGGTAGCCAACTTGTACTCATCAGCTCGATCTTGAACAAATAAAGCGTTATTACAGCATCTGCATCACCTCTATGTATGTGTTCACCAGGTGTTGGCATTGGAGATGGCTGGATCTCTCCAGGAGATTTCTCGGTAAATAACATAGGCCATCATTTTTAATTTGTTCGACGACTCTCTTTAGAACTCGAATCATGTCATGCGTGCGTGTGGTGTAAAGACCTTGTTAATTTGATACATGCATGTATATGCAGAGCACGTACGGACCGCTGCTGTACTCCGTATCTCGGCCCTGGTCAGTATGATCTTGGTGTCCGGCGAGAGGTCTCCTTCTCCTTCCTGGCCGCCGTGGTTGACCGTCATCTGGACCCTCCTGTCCACCTCCAGACAGGACGGGCAGTTGAGGAACCTGTCCAGCGGCGGCCTGTCCTCACCGGCTGCGGAGCCGCGGGCGCTGGACTTGGCGCGCCGCAGGACCATGGCCAGCGCGTCCTGGAGCTTCTTCACCTCCTCCACCGTGAACTCCGGCAGGTCCAGCCCCTGCTCCACCGGCGGTGGAGGATCCTCGTTGCCGAGCGTGCCGATGGAGAGGAGGCCCGTCTGAGGCCATGGCTCGGCGTCGACATGCTTCTCTGATCCATGAATGATCTCTTGCGTCGACATTGGTTTGACTCCACCATCTAGCTCAAGTGCAGTAAATGTACGCACGTTTAGCACAACAATAACTACAGTCTGGTGCTGATCAGTGAACACACGAGCTGCAGTGCAAGTGCTGCAATGAGAGAGTTTAAGTTGCCTCTATATGAATTAGTGGTGGTTGCGCCATCGAAGATTCTGTTCTCCGTCTTCCGATGGAATCTGCTCTGCATCCAGTTGATGATCTGCAACCAACCATGCAACAACCAGGAAAAATACAGAGCTGTAAGAATTTTTTTGTTCGTGCGATTGCTGATGAGTCATGAGCCAGTTCTTGTTGAATTTCATTTTAATAGTAATGCAAGTGAAGTTTGCTTACCCCCATTGTTGTCTTGTTCCAAGAATCTGCGAGCTTAGATTCACCTCCAACCATCTTGAGCAAAGAATTAATGAAGTGGGGCGGGAAGACACTGGGCTAGGCGATATATAGGACTTAGATTCAGGGGTTCACTGGTTGGTCCCAGAGAGAGGCCCTTTCGAGTATGTTCTCAGCAGGCCAATCAGAGTGAGAGTGAGAGCTCTCTGAGACTCTGAGTGAGTGAGAGAGTGAGGTAAGTTGGTCCCCTGCTTAGGGGAGGATTAAGCTTAAATAGCTGGAGATCAGTATGCCATCGCTAGTCATACTTGATGTATACAATTGTCAATTAGTGGTTGCTGCTACTTGCATCAGTGACAAATGGAATAATAGACAGATTTACTTGGAGTTTAAGAAAGCACATGCTGCCAACTATCATATTTTATCTTTGGGCGTACTTTGTGATAAAATTGGGACCAGAGTGTGTATTTTTTTTATTGTGATTACGGAATAGCTAGGGTAGTGATTCCATTCTTTTCAGACATGCACTACTACATGAATAACCATGGCAGGCAATACTTGTGCCCGCCACAGACGCATCAAGGGAGGTGCCTTGCAAATTCGTTTCTGTAGTACTGATGTTCATGTGCCGGCCTTAAGAAAAGAAGCCTAATCTGCAAAAGCCGAACCCGGGGCCTGTTTTAGTGCCAGCTCGGACTTATTCAATTCCATCCATATTCCAAATTATATAGTAAGATGTTTTGGTTTTTTCCATAAATTTTCTATGCACTTAGGTATATCAATTTAGAATTGGGGGTGGGGGACTATTTTAATAGTAGGAAAGGTTTTTACTAGATGAATTTCACATTTAATTTCCTTTTTTGTATTATCAATTGCTATAAAACCAACCTGAGACATGTTGTTGACACATCAATGCAAATAGAGGATTCAAAAATTTTCAATGGAAAAAAATAAGCAACTGTTCCCATGCCCAAAGGTGTGCGGACATTATCATAAGACATACGTATGGTGCATTGGGATTCAAATAGTTTGTCCTTAATTATTACTGATAATTAGTTGTTCATGTTGTTATCTGTAATCAATAACTATTAGGGTAATAACAATGATGGATGATAATGTGTTGTGTGTTAAGCACAATTATGACAATTACTTATTATGGGTGAAGGTTACGAACAATTAAATGTAGATATAACATTTGTTCAAAATATTACACATCACATGACCTGATGCATCGATGAGTGACCGAAAGAAAGCCAAATTTCATAGCTTCTCTTTGAGAACAATTAAAAAAATGTTCTAGAAGTACCATCATTTAATAATATTACAATTCTTTCACCAACCTTAAGTATCATCATCGCTTCTCTTAATATAATTGATTTTTTTCCATATACTGTATAACTTACTATATTTAGTTAATAAAGTTGCTCATTGGCTTTCCCAAAGGTCTACTCGCGTAATTCGAAGAACTTTTAGTGCTAAGGTTCTCGGAGCTCAAAGGCTTAAAATTTTGGAGATCCCACACTTGTCCGTGGCCTCACTGCAAACATTCTACAATACTTTTCTTAAATTGACGAGCAAGAGATCTTTTTTTTTGAAAGGAGATTTTACTCGGCTTTTAAGAAAGCCAATAACAGAGTCGGTACAACCTGGGGTTACCAGTTCACGAAAACAGCACAGTAAACCTCACGTAAACGCACCCAACGCGCCCAAAAGAAACCGAACGCAGGACACCTGACAAAAAAAGGACACCCACGCAGGGGCCAAACTCAGAACAAAACAGCTAGCCCTAGATGACGCCAATGTCTGAAGACGACCCTTCAAAGCTCTTCTTTCTTTTCATCCAGTCATATAAGTGTTGCGCCAGCTACTTCAGTTCTCCTCTGTCTTTTTCCTGTTGCAGATCTCCCCATGTCTGTATAACATTGATGATAGTGTGAATAACAGTGTCAGGAGAAGAAGGGAAATGTTTTTCAATAGCCATCTTGTTTCTATTTTTCCATATCTCCCACAGCGGCAAAAATGATTCTTTTCGACCTCCCCAGTTTTCTTTTTAACCAATCAGAAATAGCATTCTGAATGGAGGTAGGGAAATCGCCCAGGTTAAAGGCATCCCTGATACAACACCACACATATTGAGCCATGGGGCACTCAAAAAAGGTATGATTAATATGCTCAGTTTTAAGGCATAAGCAGCAGGAAGGGCTTCCTTTCCAGCCCCTTTTTTTCAAAGCCACCCCAGTTTGAAGTTTTCTGTGAAAAATTTGCCACATAAAAACCTTCACCTTAAGTGGAATCCTGCACTTCCACAATAGGGTGTTTAGGTTATCTTTAACCCCCCCCCCCACGGGTCAGGCACCTGTACAGTGATTTAGTAGTGAAAGTTAAGGATTTTTCTAGGACCCATTTCACTTCATCCTCCCTATCCCCAGGGAGGTTGACCTTTTGCAGCCCATTTATCATATCATTCCATTCCTGCAGCAGCCCCCCTGCAGGCTTCTCCTCAGCGGGATGTCCCAAAAGCCCTCTCTACATAGCTCCCTAACTGTAGCATCAGGAGTTCTCACAATTTCAAAAACACTCCTGTACTGGATTTTCAGTGGCACACTTCCCAGCCAAGTGTCATGCCAAAATCTCACCCTATCTCCTGTATACACACTGTGTTCAGCCCCCCACTTATATAGATGTTTAACCTCATGTAACCCTTTCCAAAACTGAGATGTGCCATTATAAGGAGAACCAAAGAAACTTTTCCTTTCAAATACTTAGCATCTAGTAATCTGAACCAAAGTTCTTTTGGCTTCTTGTCCATCTTCCAAATCCATTTTGTAATCAAGCATTGATTCATCAAGAAAGTATTGATGATACCCAAACCACCCTGATCTTTAGGCCTAGAAATGGATACCCACTTAGCCATATGGTACTTAAAGGCATCCCTGGCCCCCTGCCCGAAGAACTTGGCTCTGATAGTATCCATTTTCTTATGCACCCCCTTTGGCAGCATGTAAAAGCCCATAACATACATAGGGAGGTTGCTCAAACATGAATTTGTTAGGGTCAACTTGCCTCCAGAGGTCATGAACTTGCCCTTCCAGGGGTCTAATCGCTTCATCATTCTAGTAGGTAGACTTTGGAAAGCCCTAGAGTCCAAACCCCTGTCAGACACTGGAATTCCCAGGTATTTAATAGGCAGCTCAGCCAACTTACAGTTAAGCATGTTGGCTTTACGTTCTTTCTCAGCTTGGGAGTATCCAAACATAATGACCTCACTCTTGTGGTAGTTGATCTTAAGCCCTGAGAGCCATTCAAAGCAGTAAAGCACAATTTTCAGGTTGGTAATTGATTTGTCAAACCCATCTGTCATGATGACCATGTCATCTACATACTGAACATGTGAGATTCCTTTCTCAACAACAGCATCCAGTGCTCCCACAATTAGGTTCTTCTCCACTACTTTATCTAGCAAGGTACTCAGGGCATCAGCCACTATGTTGAACAGCAGGGGGAGAGGGGATCTCCTTATCTTAATCCCCTCATTGTTCTAAAGTAGGGACCCCTCGTCCCATTAATGTTAATACAAACTTGACCCCCCTTAACTGTCTTCATCACCCAGTCTATCCACTTATCTGGGAACCCTTTCCCATGCATTACTTCTTCTAGGAAGTCCCATCTCACCCTGTCTTAAGCTTTTTCAAAATCAATTTTAAAGATCATCTCCTTCCTCTTATCTTTTCTTAGTGAGTGGATCACCTCATGTAAGATCACTACACGCTCTAGAATGCTTCTTCCTATCATAAAACCAGTTTGATTCTCCCCCACCACTTTTTTAGCCACTGGGGTTAGTCTCTCAGTAAGAACTTTTGTAAATCCTTTGTAGTCTACATTCAACAAACAGATGGGTCTGTATTGTTTCATATTATTTGCATCTGAGACTTTAGGCACCAGGGTAATCACCCTATAATTCAGTCTTTTGATGTCCAGCTCCCCCCTATGGAAGTCCTGGAACATCTCTAAGTACCTAGTATGTATCAGCTCCCAAAATTTCTGAAAGAAAGTTGCTCCATAACCATTTGGGCCAGGAGCAGCATCCTGTTTCATATCAAACATAGCCCTTTTGATCTCTTCCTCTGTGAATTCTCTGATTAGTTGCCCCCTCTCTTCCATTGTCACTTTTTCTCTACCATTCCAAAACCTTTGACCCAAGAAGATGCCCCTCAGTTCTACTGGGCCAAAAAGGTTTTTATAGAACTGCACTGCATGAGACATAATGTCTTCCTGGGAGGACACCAAACCTTGGTCAGTCTCCAGCTGTAAAATAGTACTTTTCCTTCTTCTACCATTGGCAAACTGATGGAAAAATTTTGTGTTAGAGTCACCTGCAGTGAGCCAATGTTTACCCATTCTTTGTCTCCAGTACAACTCTTCTTCTACATATATTTCTTCTAGTTGTTTCTCCACCTGATATCTATGCCCCCATTCTTGTGGCATGAGGTCCCTCACCTCAGCCTGAGAATCAATCATTGCTAGCTCCCCCATGAGGCCATTTTTCTTCTTTTTCTGATCTCCTATCCTTTTAATGTTCCAGCCTTTTAATTTTAATCTCAGCCAAACTAAACATCCATGCCATGCATCCATCGAGTAGCATGCATCTAGACATTTATCCTTCGATTCTTTCCAGACTTTGCTGACCAACTCCTTGAATCCATCCACCATGGACCATTATTGATCAAAATAAAAAATATCTTGTTTTGGTTGCTAGAGATTCCCCATTGTCAACAATCACAGTAGCATGGTCTGAGCCTACCCTTGTCAGACACCAGGACAATGACAGAGGATATCTATCTTCCCACCCCTCAGAGAAGAAGACCCTGTCTAGGTTCACCATAATTGGATTCACCTGCTTGTTGGTCCAAGTGTACTTCTGCCCAGATCTCTTGAGTTCTCTTAATTGTACACCCCCAATAAAATTGTTGAAGTGTTCCATCAGATTGTAGTCAAGATTTTCTGTATTCTTATCTGTTTCCTCTCTGATCAAATTAAAATCTCCCCCAATCACAATAGGTAGTACAATTTGCTGATAGATATCTTGTAGTTCTGCTAAAAACTCTAAGGATTTATCATGATGAGCAGGACCATACACCGTAATCATCACCCATCTAAAATTAGAAGATCTATCTCTAATAGTCATAATAACACAAAAATCAGAGATCTCAGAGTGCTCCAACTCTAAGCAATCCTGATTAAGACCCATAAGAATACCACCAGATTTCCCTCTTGCTGGTGACCAGATCTAGGTAAACTGTCTGGCCCCTACCAGATCTGAAAGCTCCTTGTCAGAGAAGGAGTCTTTCATAGTTTCCTGCAAGCCCACCACCTGAAGATTGTGCTCATCAATGTACTCCCTAACCTGTATTTTTCTACTCCCTTTTCCCAAGCCCCTCACATTCCAGAGGAGAAATCTCATTTGGAACTTTGTTGGGGTCTACCCCTTTTCCTGGGTAGGTTCTTTGAAATCTCAGAGTTATGCACAGAGTCATGATCAGCAGCAAGCCCCCTTGCTGCATTATCAATCACACTCAGATTGTAATCTTCTTCCTCCTCCTCCCCCTGAGGAGCTGACTTGCTGTTCACAGAGGCTAAGTACTCCCTGTAATTAGCCTCTGCCAGCGCTGCCCTAACTCTCTCTTCAGCTTTAAAGCTTCCAATCTGATTGTCTATGTTAGTCATTTATAAATCAAGACTCGAAACAACATCAGAGATATATTCATTACTCAGATTATTTAGAACTAGGAATTGATTAGAGGCAGTAATACCTTTTGAAGTATCATCCTTCTCCTGCCTACGCTGGGTAGCTTTTTGCATCATATCCCTCCCATCAGGTACAAGCCTGGAGCTTGCTCTTGTTGCCACCACAACCTCGCTGGCCCTCCTTTTCTTCTGTTTTTTCTTTGACGAGCTAACCCAATTTTGCTGTTCGTTGTCATCAGAGATCTCCCCCAACTGAGAACCCATCCCCTCTTCATCCGTGAGCTCCTTGCCTAGTATGGCTTCCTCCGTATCATCTGTGAAGTTATCAGATCCCACTCTCTCAGGAGTCGATTGGGTACCCACACCATCAGCTTCCAGCGGGTTGTCCACCTGGCTTAGCTGCGATAGATTTTCCAAAGTTGTCCCCCCAGTGGGTGGCTCAATAGTCTCCTCCTGCTGTAGGACTAACTTTGGCCATTTGTCTCGACGCATCATGTACGGACCCATAGCTCCATAGACAATCATTTGACCATCAGGAACAGTTTCCTCAACCACCCCCTCTTTGTTTGTATCATCCAGAGTTTTTGAGGCTTCAGGGACTGTTTCCTGCGTATGCTCCAGTAAATCAGTAGTTGGGTCCCAAATTTTGGTACTTTTTCCACCCACCTCAATCCGCACCATCCCCACATTGGGGTGGTAGGCAGCAATAGGAACAAAATTTATATCTTGTATCTTATAGCTGATGGTTCCCTGCAGTTAACCTTGACCCTCACTTCTTCCTCTCTCAGCAGGCTCAGCTCGTCTACCGCCACTGGCTGTCCTACTAGAGAGGCTAGCGCCTTAGCTACGGCTTCCTCTCGCGCAGATGGGGGAATATTCCCAATCTTGACCCAGCAAGTTTTGAGGACTGACGATGTTGTGGGGTCTACTATAGACTTTATAACCCTCACTTTCAACCCCTTGGCTAGCTCAATTCCAGGAACTCTAGTGTAAGTATCCAGAGAGCTCTTATCTGGGAAGGAAACCAGATACTCATCATGTGTCATCTCCCTTGGCTTGTAATCCTACTGGTCATTCACTGCAAGTTGTAGAACCTTATTGAGCTTCTCCACATTGGTGTCCCCTTCCAAAATGATCACCACTCCAGTTGTCTGACTCTGTTTCACCTTAGCCTCAGGTATCTGGATCATGTAGAATCCTTGACTTGGCACCCCAAAGCCAAACATTTCTATCTTTTTGGATGAACCACAGTCCATGGCCAAGTGGCCAGTTTCCTTGCACTTGTAGCATACAGCTTCACCTGTACACTCAGACTGGGGGTGTCCAATCTCCAAGCACTTGTAGCACCTGATATCAAGCGGCTTCCCCTCCTGGTTCTGCATCTTGTCTTTGCCTGTGTCCTTGGGTTTCCATCCTCCTGGTCCTTTCTGCTCATACCCTCCCTGCCAGGTTTGATTAGCTTTACCATAGCCTTCTCCAAATTGCCAATTGCTCTTGGCTTGACCTCTATCACCCATCTGGCCTTTCCCCGCATCTCTGCTACCCGTCTGGCTAGCGAAGTCACGGCCTATTCCAGGGTCCTTACCTCCCCCACCATCACGACCCCCACCGAAACCGCGATCTCCATAGCCAGCCCGCGCCGTGTTACCACCACTTGGGCCCTATCTGTTGGGACCCTCGCCATCTCTACCCCCAGCACCACTTTTGTTGTAGAAATTACTTCCCTAATACTGGCGATTCTGACTCTCCCCACCTTGGCCCCTTAGCAGCTTGTGGTGAAGATCTTGTTCTTTCTGGAATTCCTCCCCCAACAAGTCATCATCCTCCATCCAATCCTCAGATCGGCGCTTCCAGGGGCGTTGCTCTCTCCTCGCCATCTCTGTTTGGACCACCTCCGCAAAGGACTGCGTCAACGGTGGCGGCGGCCCTAGTCACCTAACCCTGCGCGTAATGTGTCCGTATTTTAGAATGTCCTCTCTCGACGCAGGGTATCCGAAGCCTTGGATGGCTGATATCTTGGAGATCCATATCCACTTGGGCCCAATAGGTTTCCACGAATGGTTATGAATGTCCTTGTGAGATAGGCCCAAAACCGAAATCGACCTAATGTCCCCTGCATCGTCTTCAACCCCCCTGCTCTGTTCCAATTCCCCCTGCTGAAGCTCCGCCAGCCTCCCCATGGCTGCCTCGAGCTGTTGGCTGGATTTTTCAAGCTCACAAATGTCATTCTCCAGCAGCTGGGTCTCAGATACGAACAACTGCTTCCTGATCTCCACAGCATTCTGTGCGTTTCGCCGATCTCCCTGAATTTTCTCCCAATTCGATGTCGGCCTGTTGAGGTTAATCTGATTTCATCGGACCTCTGCCTTGCTCCCATTAGCCTTATCCTCCCCTTTGGATAATCTAGGCCAATAATCCCCCAAATCGGTTACAGAAATCCCCCCAATTTACTCTGCTCATTTACGACTGCCAATCTCCCCCAACCAGCCCCCATGGCATCAATTCTCTTGACAGCAGCATCCGAGGAACCACAATTGCTCCCTAGCAACGCGATTCTTCGATGACAGCTCACCAGAGCATTCGCCTCATGGATTCTTTCATCACACATCGAGCAGAGTTCCGCATCATCTGCCTTGCAGTAGACAACCGCAGCCTCGCCGCACATGCAGCAGGTCCCTGAGCCCCTCCCCGCAACCCACCAACACTTCGCGGAGACAAAAACGCCATGGGAACGGGAGAACTCACTGATCAAACAAAGCAGCATCGCCCACCGGACCCGCTCCCCTACTTTTCGGCGGCTTGGAGGGGCCCAAATCGCCGGAGGAAGGTCGGAGAGGCTCGTCGGTGCCAGAGTCGCCCTATCGCCCTCTTTGGACTCTCTTTTTTTTTTAGGAACCACGAGCAAGAGATCTCTGCTTGTTATATTCAAAAAGAGAAAGCCAATGATGGCCACAGTAGCACTGTACAAAGTGCTTTATTTGGCACGCCATGCTTGTTCGTCGAGAATATGTAGTGTACTAATTGTAGTATTTTTACTATTTATATTTAATTATCGGGCCATTTCATAGTGCTCCATAGAGAACTTTCTCCATGAGAATCACTTCTCAGCCAAACAACAAAAATCTTACTAAAAAAAGCCAAACAACAAAAATCTATATAGATTTTGGTGTGGAAAGTAGACAAAACATCACTTCTCCATTTATACTAGGTGGAGGGTTCCCCCACCCTCATATTTTTTGCTTTGTGTTTGTGTTGAGGTTTCCGTTGGTAATCCATGGATTACCTGTGAATTCTTTTATATCGTCTATGTTTAGGTCTATTGACCACTCTCTTCTGCTTAATAAAAAACGGGCTACGTCCCCGGTCTCGAAAAAAATTATACTATAATTTGAGAGCTCCCCTCCAATCCCACCAAAATCACTCTAAAATAACTCTCTGACTCTGCTCCTCGTTCTCCTCCCCACCCCGGCCGCCGCCACACACACTTCAAAATCAAGTAGAACGACTCCATCAAGAATCAATGAGCTAGGTGTAAGAGTCGGGGAATGGAACTTCACCAATCAAACCCTAAATGCTATGGCAGAAACATCTGAAAATGTGGCACCCAACTAGATCAATGGCCATGAATGTAAACATTAGCAGTATAACTTTTCTTTTTAAAAAATGAGGAGTGCAAGTACTGCTTATGTGTGCGGCAGTACATTAGGAGTGAAACTATCACTATAATAGAGTGTCACATTTGAAACGGACCTCAAGTGTGGTTAGTGACGGGTGTAGGTCGCGCCTTAAAATTTATGTCTCTGATAAGGCTAGATCAGTGACGGGTAAACAACCATCCAAATAAGTGTGTTTAGTGACGGATGCAAATAACTGTCTTAGGAAGGCCAAAACAGAGAAGGGTCGTAGGAAGGCCTCAAGTGTTTAGTGATGGGTGCAAATATATTGGTGTCACTGCCTATCAGTGGCCCAGCAGCAGCGATATCGGGATGGTAGAGGAGATGATGATGATGGGTGACCTCGCCGGCATGGCCATTATTGAAGAGCAGAGCTAAGCTAGCTAGCTAGCGTAGAGATCGAGAGCGCCTCTCGTCGCCAGCGAATCGAGTCAATGCTCAGCTCGATCCACATAGCAGAGAGTGCGATCTGATCTCTTTCACACTGTACATCGCCATCGTAGATTGACCATGTATATAAGCCGCCGCAGACCGCGCGTCGCTCCACGCGGCGGTCTCTCTACTGGCAACGGACAATGAACCAATTGGAGACGGGTCATCACGCAACCCGTCTTTGAATTGTGCCCGTCTCAATTTGTGTTAACAGAGATGGGTATTCAACCACCCATCGCTGAAATATTTTAGACGGCTCTGAATAACATCCGTCTGAAGTATGGAGTTATCACAGACGGGCGTGTCTCAATTTGTGTTAACAGAGATGGGTATTCAACCACCCATCGCTGAAATATTTTAGATGGCTCTGAATAACATCCGTCTGAAGTATGGAGTTATCACAGACGGGCGTACTATGGAGTTCCAAGTCAGAGACGGTTCATGGTATTACCCGTCTGTATAACATTTTTTTTTCTGACGGGTGGTAAAGCCCGTCTCCGATACCTCTGTCACCTTTGTTTAAATATGTGGTAGTGTGTGTGTATATATGTAGTAGTGTGTGTATATATATGGGCGCCTTTCCCAAGTTGTGACACATAGGAGGGACATTGTGCAATGTGAGATATGGATCATTCTACAGCTTCCAGATCGGCGCCTTTTCGTCTTAGCTGTGATAAGAGCGATCGAGTGATTAGTTTACGAGTGATATGTTGATACATATATCAATGACATTGCCTAGAAGATGCATGTTGCGTCAAGATTCGGGGACATCCTCAAGAGACACTAGTGATTTCCGATCCCCGGTGCGCTATTTGATGATGATGCTCAAGCAACGTGTGAAGTGGCAGCGTGGAAGTTGCAGGAGATTCAAATCTGAATTGAGCAGCGGCTGGGCGCGAACAGCGGTTCATGGTCACCACGTCCACAACCTGTAGTTCACTGAAGCGTGTGTTTTGGAGCGTCTTGTATCTTGTCTAGCAGTTGTTTTTCTTAGTAACTTGTGTGTGTTTGCTACTGGTATATGTAGCCTGATGTAAGAGGTATCGGTTAGAGCCTCAGACACTTTGTAATTTGCTTTGTATTCGTGGAGAACGAAAGCGAAAAGGGGCGCTGTCACCCTGTTGCCATGGTGGCGGTTACTATGTGCTCTTGCTGATCTTGCTTGTGATCTCGTTTGATCTCTGCTTGTTAGGTTAGCCACTACTATACTTGTGTGTTTGTGATCGATTCTTTCCAACATTTGGTATCGGAGCCGGTCAAAAACTCAAGATCCACCAAAGCTACCATGTCGCAGTCCGGAGGTGATGGAGGTTGAGGGAGTGGCGATGATGGGCACCAGCAGGTGTTCCCAACGTTGACGGCGACCAACTACACCAGTTGGAGTATTCGAGTGGAGGCGATCATGGATGAGTAGGGGTGGTGGGAGGTGGTGGAGCCGGCGGAAAGCTCGGCAGGAGGAACCTTGACGGCGGCACAGAAGGCGAAGGACAAGAAGGTGCGGACGCACTTGTTCCAGTGCCTTTCAGACGAGTTGCTGATGCAAGTGGCGAAGAAACCTACCAGTAAGGAGGTGTGGGATTCGCTGAAGGCGCGGTTTGTAGGTGTGGAGCATGTTAAAGATGCACGGTTACAAACTTTGAAGGCGGAGTTCGACGGATTGAAGATGAGGGAGGAAGAAACTGTTGATGAGTTCGCTGGAAAACTGACGGTGATGTCAGTCAAGTACGGCAACCTTGGCGGGAGTTTGGAGGATGCGGCTATGGTGAAGAAGATGTTCGACACCGTGCCCGAGCGATTCCTTCCTATGATAGCTAGGATCGAACAGTTCTACGACCTCAAGAAGTTGCCGTTCGATGAAGCTATCGGGCGTCTAAAGGCATATGAAGAGCGTACGCGGCGGGGAGCTGAAGGCGGGCGTTCTGAGGGAGGACAGGTGTTGCTCACTCAGGCAGAGTGGGAAGCACGCCAGAAGAAGGCTAGCGGAGAAGGATCTAGAGGCAGCAAGTCTCAAGGAAGTCATGGCCGAGGTCGTGGTCATGGCGGCGGTCGGGGTGGCCGTGGTAGGCGTGGTGAAGTAGGGAAGGAGAACATAGAGAAGCGTGACAAGAGTCACATTAAGTGTTTCAAGTGTCAGCAAAATGGACACTATGCTAATCGATGCCCAGAGAAGAAGAAGGACGAGGAGGCACATCATGCAGTGGAGGTGGAGCCAGCGGTGCTGCTCGCGGAAACAGTGGAACTGGGACCGCTTGAGCCGGCACCGTCCATGTGTCTACACACCGAGGTATTTCTGGATGAAAGGAAGGTGATGCCAGAGCTGTTCTTCGTTGGTGATGGGGAGGTCAAGAATGATGTCTGGTATCTGGACAATGGCACCAGCAACCACATGACCAGAGATCGTCAGAAGTTCCAGGACATGGATCATACCACTACTGGTAAGGTACGGTTTGGTGACGGTTCATCAGTAGATATTGTGGGAAAGGGGTCTATTTTGTTTCAAGGTAGAATTGCTGATCAGTGGGTTCTTAGAGATGTTTATTACATTCCTAAGTTAAAAAGCAATTTGATTAGTTTGGGTCAACTAATTGAAATTGGGCACCGGGTTGTGATGGATGATGAAGTCCTAGAGGTGACAGAGAAAAACCCATGGAGATTGATCATGAAAGTTCAGAGAACAGGAAACAGATTGTATAAAGTTGAATTAGTGTCAGTAGAACCAACTTGCTTCTTGAGTCATGCTAGTGATGATGCTTGGTTATGGCATGGTCATCTTGGTCATGTAAATTTCAATTCATTAAAGCAAATTGTTGATAAGGAGATGGTTGGTGGAGTGCCACTGATTAAACACCCAGATCAGGTCTGCTAGTCTTGTCTGGCAGCCAAGCAAACTAGAAAGCCTTTCCCAAAATCAGTGCTGTGGAGAGCAGATGAACCACTTCAGCTAATACATGTAGATCTTTGTGGGCCCATTACTCCGTCCACTTTGGGTTACAACAAGTATTTTATGCTCTTAGTGGATGATTGCACTAGATGGACTACAGTGTATGTGTTGAAAGAGAAGAGTCAGGCTGTTGATGCGTTCATCAAGTTTAATGTAGAAGCTGAGAAAAGTGTTGGGTATGAAATCAAAATACTTAGATCAGATAGAGGTGGAGAATTTCTTGCAAGTTCTTTTCAGAAGGTGTGTGAGGAGGCTGGCATCAAGCATCAGTTTACAGCTCCATATACTCCACAGCAAAATGGAGTGGTGGAGAGAAAGAATAGGTCTGTAATGGAGATGGCTAGGTCTTTGTTGAAAAGCAAGAAGATTCCAGGAGTTTTTTGGGGAGAAGCTGTGAGGCATGCAGTGTACTTGCTAAACAGATTACCCACTAAGTCTATGGGATACAGAACACCTTATGAAGGTTGGAATGGCAGGAAACCTCATCTGGGACATCTGAGGATATTTGGTTGCAGGGGACATGTGAAGGTTGTGGGTAAACACCCAAAGAAGCTTGATGATAGGAGTGTACCAATGGGGTATTTTGGTATAGAGGAAGGCAGCAAGGCTCATAGAATGTTCAATCCAAACACAAACAAAATTGTGGTTAGCAGAGATATTGTGTTTGAAGAGATAGTCAATTGGGATTAGGATTCTTCAGTGACTGTTGACTTTGTTGAAAACAGGGAAGAAAGGGATGGTCAATTCTTTTCTGGTGTTTTTAGCATTCCTGTTGGTGCAACAGAAAATGCACATGATGCTCAGGATGTCGGTGAGACAGGGGGAGCAAAAGGTGGATGGTCTGATTCTGCAGCTGGAGGTGATACAGTTAGTGGTCATAACTCTGAAGAAAATCCGACAATAGAAGCAGAACCAGTGACGCCACAGAATTCACCACATATGTTTGGGGAAGGCAGTGGTGATATGGATGTTGATGATACAATAGATATGGACAGTGGTCCAATAAGGTTCAGAAATCTTGGTGAAGTATATGATGATACCCATGAGGTCGAGCTGGTGGATGAAAATGTTGAGGCACTTCTAGTTGAAGTGGAGGAACCAACATGTTTCAGTGATGCGGCTGACAACCAGAACTGGGTTGAGGCAATGGACAAGGAGATGAAATCCATTGAGAAGAATAAAACTTGGGAGCTGGTTAAGTCACCAAGTGGGAAGAAACCCATTGGGTTGAAGTGGGTATTTAAGCTAAAGAGAAATTCAGAGGGAGAAGTGATGAAACACAAAGCAAGGTTAGTGGCCAAAGGCTATGTTCAAAAGTTTGGTGTTGATTATGAGGAAGTATTTGCACCTGTTGCTAGGCTGGACATAGTGAGAGTTTTGTTAGCAATGGCAGCTAATCAAGGGTGGAAGGTTCATAACTTGGATGTGAAATTAGCTTTTCTACATGGTGAATTGGAGAAAGAAGTCTATGTGTCACAACCTGAGGGCTATGTTGTGAAGGGAAAAGAGCAATGTGTACTCAAGTTGAGGAAGGCACTGTATGGACTTAAACAAGCACCTAGGGCTTGGAATGTCAGGTTAGACAAAAGTCTGAAGAAGCTGAATTTCAATAGATGTATCTCTGAACAAGCTGTTTACACTAGAGGGCATGGGAAAGATGCAGTACTCTTGGGAGTGTATGTTGATGACTTGATAGTGACCGGAGGGAATCCAGAGAATATCAAGTTGTTTAAGGAATAGATGATGAACGAATTTGAGATGACAGACCTTGGTCTTCTTTCATACTATCTTGGGATTGAGGTAGAGCAGAAGGAAGATTATATCACTGTTAAACAGTCAGGCTATGCAAGAAAGGTGTTGGAATGATTTGGGATGGCAGAATGTAACCCAAGCAAGTTTCCAATAGAACCAAGGAACAAACTGGATGCTGATAAAGGAGGAAAGTTAGTTGACGCAATAGATTATAGAAGAGTTATTGGATGTCTTAGATATTTGCTGCATACTAGACCTGACCTATCATATTCAGTTGGGGTAGCTAGCCGGTTTATGGAGAAGCCAACAGTGATACACACTGGAGCAGTCAAACAGATCTTGAGGTACCTGAAGGGCACCATGTGTAATGGGCTTGTTTATGTCCAAGGTGGGGGTACTGGGGTGTTAGTGGGTTACACTGACAGTGATCATTGGGCTGATAAAGTGGAAAGGCTGAGCACTGGTGGTATGGCTTTCTACTTGGGGGAGAACCTGGTAAGCTGGTGTTCACAGAAGCAGAAAACAGTGGCTCTGTCATCGTGTGAATCAGAGTTCATGGCAGCCACAGCAGCAGCAAGGCAAGCTTTATGGCTGAGGAACCTGATGAGTGTGATTACTGAGAAGAAGCCTAGTGCAGTAACTCTCTTTATTGACAGCGATTCAGCAAGGGCTCTGATGAATAATCCCGTGTTTCATGGAAGGAGTAAGCACATTGATATTAAGTACCATTTCATCAGACAATGTGTGGAGAGGGGTCAGATCATTGTGAAGAGAGTGGGCACTAATGAACAGAAAGCTGATGCATTGACCAAGGCATTGCTGGTGGCAAATCTGGTAGTGATGAGGCATCTGTTGGGTGTCAGAGACCTTGAGTTTACTGTCTGACAGACTTAAGGGGGAGAATGTTAGTGTTAAGTCAGTCAGTCAGTGATGATGATGCTCAAGCAATGTGTGAAGTGGCAGCATGGAAGTTGCAGGAGATTCAAATCTGAATTGAGCAGCGGCTGGGCGCGAACAGCGGTTCACGTTCACCACGTCCACAACCTGCAGTTCACTAAAGCGTGTGTTTTGGAGCATCTTGTATCTTGTCTAGCAGTTGTTTTTCTTAGTAACTTGTGTGTGTTTGCTACTGGTATATGTAGCCTGATGTAAGAGGTATCGGTTAGAGCCTCAGACACTTTGTAATTTGCTTTGTATTCATGGAGAACGAAAGCGAAAAGGGGCGCTGTCACCCTGTTGCCATGGTGGCGGTTACTATGTGCTCTTGCTGATGTTGCTTGTGATCTCATTTGATCTTTGCTTGTTAGGTTAGCCACTACTATACTTGTGTGTTTGTGATCGATTCTTTCCAACAGCACGCACAGCCCTTTTCACCAGAACACGCAGGACGCAGCACCACTGCCACCACAACATTGTTAATTCATAATAAGTATATATAAGAGACAGCCTATCGGAATTTAGGGCATGTCAAATCCTGGACATTCTGAAACGCCTCGCCACCTCGGTCTGCAGATAAAAAAAGGCCTGCAGCGGAGTATTATAATTTGCCCAAAACACAGACAACGGCATGCTAGCTTTTGCAGCAGGTTTGTCAACAAAAAATCCTTTGGAAATTCTTGTAAAACTAACGAATGCTGCGTCTTGGAAATGTCAAATATGTGGAATAATCTGGAAAATCTGGCTCTCGACATAAAAAGTTACTACAGTGACATCGAGTCATCGAGATCAACCCCCAAAACCAAACACACTATCATAAATTGCTGTTTATTATGATGCTCTCGACGTTTAAACTCTACCAAAGAGTTATGTTCGCATTATTATAATTTTAGAAAATAGAGTGTTTAGGAATAAACTATATATTATATATGTTGTAATGTTTCTGTCAAATCGTCTAAATTTATCTAAAGTAATAGTTCATGAAGTGCTTTTAATTAAAATGAAAATTGAATTGTGTGAGTGTCATTGGTGTGTGATGTGCTAAGGGTATGAAATACGAATATACAGAAATGCATATATCGATGAGTGAACATGAACCAAACTTTGTCCTAGAATAATTTGGAGCCTAGACATCACTGGTAGAATTATCAATTTGCATCACCAGTACCATACATCAGGTATATATAATATAATACTACCAGTCAAATAATAATGAGCCTTTTCTTAAAAGAAACAAAAATGAGATGGAAGACCGGGTACTTGAGTGCGCATTTGATTAAGAGCCCTTGCATGCGCTGTGAGTCTGTGACCAGAAGTGCTTAAGCTTAATGATGAGCAATCAAGAAAACTTGTTGGACTAATGGGAACCTTTCGTTCCATTCCTTGATACTGTATATGCTAATCAGAAACGAAAGGTACTGTCAACGCAAGTAAACTAGCTAGTCTGCCTTGGAATTTGGCAACTTCGATTCGGTGAGAATTGACCCTACTGTTCAAGTCAAGGAGAAGCATCCACGTAGGAGGACAGAGAGAATATATAAGTACGCTTTTTAAGGCTAGTCTCAGTGGCTCATGTCATTGCACGGTTTCCAAAACTAAATTGCTGACAAAACATTTATGAAACCATTCTTAAAACAATCTCTACATTGACGACATTTCACGTTGGAGTTTCCTAGACTAAGTAAAGCAATTAATTGTTGTTTGTTGTTCGGATCATATGCATCATATAAATCCTGTAGCCATTCCTCTTTGGTAAAAAACAAAAGCACACAAAACATTCAACGGCTAAAGGCAGCGGCCATCACGGCTGAAAAATCATCAGGTGGCCAGAACCTTCACACACATGCATCAGGTGACACTACGGGCCATCAGTTGCACATAGATTGGGTGCACACGAGCAACACGCCTCAAGTGCATAAGCATCAGATCACATAGTACAAATTGACATGATAAACACAGTGCAAATTGACATGATAAATAGCACCTAATTAATGAGGAGTGCAAGTACTGCTTCCCTGTGAATGACATCCCTATGAAACCCCATTGAGACTGGCCTAAAGACAAAAATATACTCGACTGATAGTACTTCAAGAGCATCAAAACTTTCGCCACGTAGTCAACCTACTTGAGCACGTGACCACTAGCCCATGCCGGGGCTCAGGGGACACGTGCGCGCGGCTCCAGTGCTCTCTTCCTTGCGTACGACCTTCACAGTCACACGTGATTGGGATTAACCATTTTTTTCAACACGACTTCACGTGTCTTTCCCATTAAGAAAAAGGAGGGCTGAAAATACGGTGAGTACAACACGACACGATAATGGAAACCACTGAGAGTGGCTCAAACAAAAACAAACACGACGAACAGAAAAGAAAGAAGGAGCCTTCCACCACGCCCAACAACGCAACCTTGCGAGGCAAGGTGCAACATCGCATCGACACCTTTTCAGGAGATGTAACTGCGGTGGCGACACGGTCGCCAGAGCCCACGCAGCTTCCGCGAGGGGGCATCACACACTCGGCGGCGATCGCCCGAGGTGGAGCCAAGCACGATGTTGGTAACCGGGGATGGCCAAACAACGACGACGACAAAGCAACACCATCAAGCAAGCTGAAGGGACAAAAGCGACGACGGAGTAGAAGCTCACACAACGCGGACACAGCAAGACCGGCAAGGGTGGGGTGCGACGTCGGATGGAAGCATCGAGGGTACATCAACGGAGCCTTCAGAAAGGAGATGACGTCCGTGGACGCCAATTCGTTGAGACGTGCACCCATGGGAGCTTTCGTTCTTGATGTTGCTCCGGCAGCAGCGGTCGACATGCTGAGAAACAACGACGCCTTCAAGAAGATGATGACAATGGCGCGCCGCCGTCGTCAGTCCTGGTCGCAATTCCTGGGGAAGGGGGTTTCACCCGTGCTGCCATGGACCGCTGCTAAAGACGAGGGAGGTCGGCCAGCTCTACGTCGGGGCGGAGGGGATCAGCGGCTTCCACGCCCCAACGAGCGCAATGGACGCGGTCAGCCCGATGACGCCGCTGGATGTCTTCGTGTTGCCCGCCACTAGAGCCGAAGCTGATCTAGACCCAGGAAGGAGGAGGGTGGATTCGGCCTAGGAGGGCCCAGATCTGGCCCGTCGACCCACAGATCACTGGAGTGGCGGTGGTGGAGGAGATGCGCCGACGAGGGGCCGCCACCGAAGCTCACCGCCCACCGCAAGAGTGGGGGGAGCTGGATCAGCGCTGGCCGCGGCCGCGCCCCTACCGGTAAGACCGGTGCTACGCCAACGGCATCCGTCGCGTCGCCCGGAACTAGGGCACGTGCAGGGGCCCGTCCTGACGCCGCCATGGCCTCAGGCGAGCCGAGGAGGGGCCAGACCGACCGTCCCGCCGTCCACCCCGACGAGAAGGTGAGCCGGCACCACCGCCGACGGCCACAAGCCCTTGGCCCGCCCCGCCGCCACCGCCGCGGGCGCAGGCCGGCCGCACCTTCCCGATGCCAGATCCGGCCATAGAGGCACTAGATCCGGCCGTGGGGGGCCAGATCCGGCCGGCCCACTGCTGGAGAGGACAAGAGGATGGGGGAGCACAGACTAATGGCAAATAGACAATATTAACACCCATGGGGAGTCTAATGTCCTGCCTCCTTGAGGCGTACATCTGGCAGCTTAACTAGGACATAGACTATCCTCACAGACGAACACCAGTCTTTTCTGTGCACTTTGTCCTCACTCATGCGCACCCAGGAAGAACTTCCAGGTCGGTCACCCATCGCTCCAAGCCAAGCATGTTTAACTTTGGAATTCTTTCCAGATGGGCTTCCGGAAAAGAAGTTGCAACTTATTGGTATGAGTATCCTATTAATCCTATTAAGCCATGGGCTGGGATGTTACAGGGAGGATGAGAGGAGGAGCGGCGGGGTGCAGGGGAAGAGCTTTTTTAGCGCTCCCTGCTGCCCGCCGCTACCGGCGAGGAGTAGCGGCGGTGGCGGCCCGGCCGGCGAGGAGGAGATGGCTAGGAGCGGCGGGTGGGGGGCCTCGGGTTGCCCCTCATGAGGGAGACCACGCGAGACAGTTGGGGACCCTATCTCTCTCAAATTCTCTTGCTTTCCTAAACCTCATGGAAGAATAAGATATCAAAAGTCAGATATACGCAATTCATTATCTTTACCATAATCTTAGCGGCTAGAAATGTTCCTTCCCTAGGTGTGAAAGCCGTCTAACTTGAGTCATGATTGTTGGAATCAATGCGTCTATTTGGATCTTTTCTTTATCAACATTGTCGATGGTGATGCTAAAACTTTTCAGCGAGGAACATGAGGAAAGAACGACTTGTCGAGCTCTAGGGATATAGGATGAAAAAAGATGCTAAAATATGACGAGACATAAATAACAATAAAAAAAGAGCAGCTTGGAATCAAAAGTATATGGAGCATATGATGGAGCGCCTTAGGGTTGGATGTCTGAAAAAGTCAATGTTGCTCCAGGATTTCCACGAAGTTAGCTATACATGGAGCATCTCGATAGAATACATAGCGTCAAAGCTATAACATTGCATTGCTTGCCCTACGCTCCAAAGTTGTAGTGTACACCTTCTCTGTTAGCAGTGATGCCACATTGAACCTAATCAATTTCTTCATGTTGCTATCACAATTATCCATCCCTTTGCTATGATGTAACACCCGGTTTTAAGGACTAAACCAGATAGAGTAGTATCAAGAAAACAATGCTTAATATATAACGTACATAGCATAAAAGATATATAACCTTAGGAACAATCAGCGGAAAGGCACTCTGAACTCTGGGTGTAGACTTTTCTTCACTGGATCCAACTGACTGGTTGATCACAAGCCTAACTTCTCCAACTAGCAATCTGATAACAATCTTGAGCTGTGGGGGGATAGCAAGAGTGAGTCCATGTTGAACTCCGCAAGTATAGCATCAAGGTAGTACAGATCCTATAAAATCATGATCAATGTAACATAAATAATATTTAGCATAAAACGGTAAGCATTGAGTATAATAACAACAAGAGTCATTATCCTTAATGTAAGAGTTCCAAGGCCGCTCGCGCAGAGGTGTACACTTTCACTATAAGTCGTGTTTGTCAAATACATGGGCTAGCTAGACCCATACACTAAGAACCACTATGAAGCCCCCTCAAAGGTTCGTCTAAAAAGCCAGGACGCTAAGTCGTTAGATATAGGAAATCCCTCCTTCCGACATGGCACAATCCTTCCCGGTTACACATAAGGACAGAAGTTGTCCTATACCCAATTCGGCACTTTCTCTAATTCGTTAGAAAAATATAGTTTGAGGGAACTAAAGTCAGAGCCATGTGACCCTCATAGCTGTACTGTAAATCCCGAATAAATCGCTTATAGATAAGATCTTAAGTTGCTAAAAAGTCATTTTTATCATTTGTTGCTTAAACATTAATTAAGTCACAAGATCATGGTCATAGAAAGATCATAAAAAGAAACCCAAGCTATACTTGCCTTGAACTTAGATCCTTCTTGAAGTCCAAATCCTCCAAATAATAGCCTCAACTCTTATCCTCAACTGGTTCATAGCTTCAATATATTTCTTATTGATCACCACGTAAAGCTCACCAACTGGACATGATCATAAAGCACCACACAAACATCCGAACAAACATGCATAGCAAACATAGTAATTAGAATAATACACCAATCAATGAGAAGATTTGGAAACTACTCTACGCATTGCTACGAACACAAATATGTGATAAGCACTCTAATTGGAGCTACTATGAAATAGAAACGACTACCGAGGCTTTATATTATAGGAAAGAAAAACCTACATGCTTGATTTATTTTAATTCATAAGAAGGTTAGACTCAGATTAGTTAAATTATATTTATGTTCAAGAGCCGAGCTAAAACAAATCATGTTCTACTTATAATTATTGATGTCCAGATTAAGCATGTTCATGTTCTACTTATAATTATTGATGTCCAGATTAAGCATGTTCAACTTTTATTTTGTGAAAGCAATATGCGCATGGGAACATCTAAACCAAATTAATATATGGAATGTGAATTAATCAAATTAGCAATTACACGTATAAAATGTCATAGTTTTACCTATATTGCTTTAGTTACAGGACTATTAGTTGCATGCAGATTAGTCGTACTAGCTACTATATAGAATTCAGATATATTCGACACTAGAAAACGTCGTTTGCTAAGTGGATTAGATCAGTATATAAGCTAATGCAAGTAGAAGATAAGGATACAGAGAGACACGTACTGTCCATGTTAATTTGCTTTCTTGAAACAGATCGAAGGCACCAAGTACTAGGCATCACGGATTTAAGGTTTGCAGTGCAATAGAAGACGATGAGTTGACGAGCAGTCAATGTACAGCTCGGCAAGAATAGAGAGGCTAGGCAATGGTTTTATTAGGTATTTCCGAACCAGCGGCCGACCGAGCCGCCCATCCGCGCGCCCACCTGGTCCGGAGACCCGCACGCGCCCCCACGGAACGAAACACCTGGTCGGCCCCCCGCACAGACCCGGCGCCTCCACTTCCTCTCCCCTTCTCTCCGCTCCCATTTTCGAAACCGCCTCCTACTGCTTTTTTCTCTCCCCCGTGCCGTCGCGCCGCTGCGCCACCGCCGCTCCTACGCCGCGCGGCGCAACTACCTCCTCCGCCGAAAACCGTCTCTACTTCCTCTCGCATCACCATGCCACCACTTCGCCTCTCTCATCCTCGCCGCCGCGTGCGGTGGTTTCCCCGCTCAAATCCGAGAACACCCCACTTCCTAACCGCGATTCTCGCCCGCATTCCCCCGTAGCGCCGGCGCAGCGCCGTGATTCCACCGCGCCGCCTCAATTCCGCTCGCCCCGTGCTTCTGCCCCGCTCGGATTTTGGGGAGCGGCGCACTTGCTCGTCCGCACCACAACAGCGGAATAACAGGGGGTTTCAGTCGATTTAGGGGCGAGCGTCGCTGTCGGATTCGCGTGCGCCCGTCATCTCTCTCGATGTAAGTCTTCTCGAATCGCCTAGCCTATTTTTGGAATCGCAGCATTGATGTGCCTATGCGGAGTAGTCTGTTGGGGGGAGAATGAAGATGTGTTAGGGTTGGATTTTTTTACAATGCATTCTGTAAATGAATTTAGTATTTGGGGTTTTTGTTTTTTTAGAAATTCGAGCAGCGTTGTTGATATTTGGTTGGGGAATCTGTTTTGTGTGAACTAGCTTATTATCTCAGTTGTAACTACTAGGTTTATGTAGTTGCAATTCGTGGATAACTGTATTTTGAAATTGAACTGCATGAAGATTTGTTAGGTGTATGCCTGATTTGCATTCCTAGATCTTCATGTTATGGATGGTTTTCATTGTTAGTGGTAGTGCTGGATCACAGCCAACACACTATTTTTTAAATCTGACTTGTGTGCACTCGGTTCCATATTGTAGTTATAACTATTATTGTTTTTTGGCTGCAATTGGTTGCCAATTTGGAATTCTGATTTGGAAATCATGTTGACATTGTTTGAAATCTGGCTTGTGTGGACTCGGTTCACATCTGTAGTTGTAACTGTCAATGTGCAACAAATGCAATTGGTTGACAATTGCAATTTGTTTTTTGAACTGTTGTTGCAGAATACCTATTTTGTTTGAGAAATTCTGTAGTCCAGATGCGTGACTAGGGATAATTACTATATTTGCAATTATCTCCATTCATGTGTTGTTTTGTTTCTATTTTTTTAGATGTGTTAGGTGTATGTCTGATGTGCATTCCTAGATCATCATCATATGGCTGTTTTCATTCTTAGTCTCTCTTAGTTGCAATTGGTTTGATAAAAATTACCTGTTATCGGTTCACAATTTATCTGAAACTCAACTGTATTTGTTCTTATGTTGCTTTTTTGATGACTTTCGTATGAACCATCTCTGTTGTCTATAACTAGGCTACTGTATTAGTTGTAACTGGTATGTTGATGTAGTTACAAATCATTTACAATTATTTTTTAATTGAAATAAAAAGGTGCATCTCTGTTGTGTACAACTAGGCTATTGTATTAATTGCAACTGGTGTGTTGATGTAGTTGCAAATCGTTCACAGTTATTTTCACTTGAAGTAATTTTTCTGACTTTTCTATGCTTTTTTTAATGGCAGTGGTTATAATGGACACGG
>DXKC01082383.1:0-15422 GCA_031170775.1 Cymbopogon citratus
GAGAAATAGGGGAGCCCTTATGGGAAGTCTGAAAGCTTTGCTTCTGCCAGCCCTAGCTCTTGCTCTAAAACCCGAAGGCGAAGCAAAGCTACTTGTTCAAGCTAGCGAAGTTTGGACCCCATTTGTTTTACTTGAGCTTTCTTTTCATCCTTTTGCAATGGAACGATCACCTTCACCCTTGCTCAAACAAGATACATGTCCCTCTGGCCATCATAAGATTGCTCTCGATAGTGGCCGAGAATCAACATTTGTTCATCATAATATAACTTTTGAGAACAAAAACTTTGATGCCGTGGACATGCCTGAAGCAACAACTCTAGAGACCAAGTAAGAATTCTCTAATAAGCATGATTGCAATCATACTTTATGCTCACTTTTGGGATCTCTAGAGTTTGTCCTGCTTCTGATCATGTGCCCCTACGAGAGTCCCAACCACCTCTTCATTGTTATTTTACAAATATTTTAGGAGGATGGTTGTGGATGCTTATGTTATTATAAGCATTCAAAATCTCGTAGCAGCACAATGGTTGACCTTGCAGCTTGAACTTTATGTCCATTGTTTGGTGGTGAATTTGGAAACTACACCACCATGGATAGCTGCAAGATGAAGTTCTCATGGTCAAGCTTAAGACCATAACTTAAGCACTGCCAGGAGATACCCTAGATTATCTTAAAAAGAAAAAAAATACAATTAGTATTATTATTACTATTATCATCATTATCATTATCACAAAAAAATAAATATACAATATTATTGAAATAAAAAACTCTCCTTTTCAATAAAGGTATGAACATGTTGTCAAGAAAGTATGCACCTTTGGGTATTCTTGTTACTAACTATTACAGAGCACAGGTCATATGACGCTTGACAACATGGGAGCTGCATCAACTACAAACTCTGATGCTCTTGAGTGATGGAACAAACTCGCAAGGAGACCCTGACCTACACACTTGACTTTTACACAAAAGTTCAAGTGTGGGGGAGGATGGTGAGAATTCCAAGTTCCATACGCCCCAAGAGACATTCGAAAAAATGGTGGTAAAAAAAGGGTTGATGTGAGCGTTGCCTTGAAGAAAAAAATAATGATGATAGTTAAAAAAATATATAAAGAAAAAAGGAGAGAAAGAAGAAAAGAAAAAAATGATGATATAAGAAAAAAATATGAAAAGAGAGAGAAAGAGAAAAGTGAAAAAAAGAAGAAAGAGAGTAAAAAAAGAGTCATATAAAAAAAGAGAAGGGAAGAGAGAGCAAGCAAGTTGGCCTTACATATTAGAAGAAAAAACACATATAGGCTGCTTGCTCACCTCAAAACCTTTGCTACTACCATCAAGGCATGTGACACATACACACTAAGTTGTGTGTTTGTGTGTAGTCTAGCCTTATGGTTCAACTGGGTAGACCCCCATGCTAAGCTGCGGCAACATCTTCGATACCTCATACAGAAATGCTGACGGTGCACATACTCAGGTATGCAATGGTAATGTTCACCAACTCCTATACTCATAATTTTTCTCTATGAAAAAAAGAGAGTATGCTTCTTATATTTATGCCTCATGCTTCGAGTTTGGGTGTGTATACATGTGCACATGTGATACATCCATAGGCGTTTTAAATTAAGCATGGTGCTTAGATTAAAATTGCCTTCTTTGATCAAACTTTTGACATAGAGTTGAAATTTGATTAATGAACTTTGAGTTGTCACCATAAACAATAGAAGAAATTTATGCTGGAGATAAAATCAAGGTTGAAAATTCATTGCATCTTTATCTTAACCTTGCATGAGCTTTAATGCAAGTTGGTTGAACACTCTCTTAGCAATGAAATACAAATAAATAAATCAAAGGTTACCTTGTTCACCTATCAATGTTTTCACCTCTATTGGATGAATCTTGGTTATCTTGCCATGCTTCCTTTATCTATACTAGTAAGTTTTGGTTTGGATGTATTGGTCCTACATCTTTTTAACTAGGCACGGTGCTTAGTTGAAGCTTAGATATCAGATCATACTTCTATAGGCTTTTTAATGTAAGCATGGTGCTTAGATTCTTGAGTCTACCTTGACAAATTAGACGTGATGTCTAGTTTGATCTTTGAACTAACACTACTATTATAGATTTTGGTTGATCATATGGACTAACTCCTGTAGGAATAACTAAATTTTATAAGGATAAAGTCTTGAGATGACAATGGAGATAAAAATATTATTGGGTGAAACTAATACTAACAATAATAATAATTAGAGATTAAAAAATAATAATAAAATAAAAGTTGATGGTAGTAGAGCCTTTGCTTGTTGTTGTTTCTCTTATTTTGTTTTTTTATTAAAATAAAGCAGGTACAATAACAATTGTGGGGGAGATCTCCCAAGGATAACTAAAACAAATTCAGAGATCTTCCCAACATGATGCACAACATCGAGCGATCCATCATGCAGAAGGACAAGACAAAATGACTCTCACTATCTCCTTCATCTTCAATGATGGTTTGTGCGACTCTACCCTCACATCTCTTAAGGTTTTGAAAATTTAAATCTGAAAGAAATAAAAAAATATAAAACATGACTCACCATCTCCATGCTATCCTTTGATAAAGGTTGCATACACCTTATTCCTAACCAATATTCCTATAACTTGTGAACAACTATCATAGGGGCCCCATGTTGTCTAAGTAATTGGAGTATGTGATATAGCTGGATGATTTGAACCTTGCTTTTGTTATAAAGTACTTGGGATTTATTTTACAAAATCAAAAATATAATAGCATGCTCCTCAGTGATAAAGAATTTCCTACCAAGGCCATATGACATGATTTAATTATGTAAACATTTAGTTATATGGTACTTGTTAGATTATTGAGTTGGGTCAAATTATTGTAACCTATGTGAGATTATGGTCATGCACCCATGATTGAGATTCACGCACACCCAAAAAAATGCCGACTCTTCACTGAGAGTTGCGCACAACATGCACCCTTTCGTCCACCAAAAATAAAAATGCCAACTCTTACCATGAGAGTTGTGCACTCGTCCACCAAATAAAAATGCCGACTCTTATCCTGAGAGTCACGCATTCATTATCCACTATATAATTACTCCTTGCATTTTATCATGACATCTTACCATTCAAGTTTTTATTAGAAGAGATATGGGCTATATAATAAAAAAGAAAAAAAAACATGCCAAGGCATGGAAAAAAAGAAGAGATCCATGCCAAAGGGCATGAGATGAAATATATATATAAAAAAAGAGAGCAATAAATAATGGGATAGAAAATTCAAAGCCCTGTTTTAAAAAAAAATTCCTAGCCCATACTCTCACAAGAATCATCCACCTAGCAAGAAAGAGAGTCATGATGCATGGAGTACCAAAAACGTTTAGAATTAGGAAATATTTCCCATTCCACACACTTGCACATCTCAATCAAAGTATATGACTTGTATCTCCATGTGGTTCGGTTTTTGACTTGACAATATATGTGATGCAAGTATGCCCACTTTCATACCTACCCAAAACTCCACTCAAAAGCTTTAGAGATAGGTTATGAAAAAAGGCAATGCCTTAGTAAGGAACCAGACACATATATGAGTGATTTGAGAGTATCATCTAAGGAGTAAGGCTATCTTTTCTTTTTAAAAAAATCTTATGAAAACCCAAGTTTCTAAGCTAACTATTGCAAGGGGATTTGAATCCATATTGTTGCATTATTCAATTACCCAAGATGATATGGTAGACAATTTACAAGTTCACAAGTGTAGGTGAAGCTTGGAATATCTTGTATGTAGGTTATTTATCAAGGAGATGACCCATCTTAGTCCTAAAACTTTACTTGAGGACGAGCAAAGGGCTAAGTGTGGGGGAACTTGTTGGCGGTCCTTAACTCACATTTTATATAGCCAATTAGAATCTAAAAGGCACACCAAACTTAGTGAATAGGAACTTATGCTAATGATTTCCATGAGTTTTGGTGTTTCCCTTGTTTTGTAGGACAAACATGAAAACATACTTAAAGTGGGTCCAAAGTAAAGAAAAGAATAAGATAAACAAAAGATCCATTTTGGCCCATGGCAATTCAAGAGGAAAATAGACAAAGGACATTTTAAATCAAGAATTTGACCAAAACCATGACACAACAGTACTCCAGGCCCACGACACAGCCCATCGACCAAAGTTGGGCGTGAACGGCCCCAGGAGGGGGCCGGCCAGCTCAGGTGCGCCGCCCAGCGCACTCCAGAGGCGGTTCAGGCCCAAACTTTGTGAGGCGGTTCCTTTACTGCCCTGGAGGTCGGTTGCGGTGCAATTTTGTTGATACATTGTATCTGGATGTGTCTAAGGTTGGTTTGGGGACCTTTAGAAGGGGAATATTCCATGGAATAATCCCCGTCTCCCACCTATAAGTAGAGGGGTCCTCCCCCTCTCATGGATCATCACTCAAAGGGAGAAAGGCCACCACTACCACTAGAGCTCCACTACAAAGGGACCTAGGCCCTAGGCCTAGACCCTAGCTAGCTATAGAGTTTAGAGAGGAGATGTGAGTGCGGGAACGGGGAAGTGCCGGACTTGTCGGCGTCTTCCCCAACTTGTACCTCTACAGATATTCTACTTGGCTCCTTAACCAGATCTTGGCTAAGTAAGTATTCATGTTTCTTATAGTATAATAAAGGTATTTTATTTAGTTGAGTTTGACCTTCTCTTGTTTATGGGTTCGTCGTCCATCCTTGTGATGGTTGCTCTAGTAGAAGGACCCCGGGGACGGGTAAGCCTTGTCGACACGCTAGAGTAGTAGTTGATAGCTTAGACATATTGTCTAGGCTAGAGCTACCTTCGTTTGCACCTTTCTCGTATGGTTGAGGTGGTAGGCGGCGGGGAGTGACCTTGTCCCATCCGTCCTTAGTAATCCCCACGTCCGGGTTTGGCGTCGAGCTGTAAGCCGGTATCGCCTAGGAGTCCAGGTGCGCTCTGGTGCCTGAAGTAAGCAGGTAGAAGTATTACAATATGCTATCCTTTAGACCCTAAAGACTATAGGAATCCATCTCTACCCCCTCTCTATCTCTACCCTTGTGTTGATCCTTGGGCGAACTAGCTAGGGGAAAATACCTCCGTTCCCTGTGGAAAATACGATACCCTGAATACTTTCGGGTGAAAGCTACAATGGTACTTCTATATGCTTGCGGATTCTCTGCATACGTTAAGAAATACCAACAAGTTTTCTGGCGCCGTTGCCAGGGATGGATTTAAAACCTCCATACTTGGTGATTGCGTTAAGAAATATCAACAATAGGAGTAGCTATTCTAGTTCTCTAGTGGAGAGAAATCCTAACTCTGCTGGTGCCTTCCTCTAATGATCTCTAATGATGAGATACCCCTCCTAGGTTCAGGGGCCCTGTTTATATAGCCCTCAAGGATGAACCGTAGCCCTCGGATCAAACCGACTTAAATGGATGGCTTTTATTGCATCTTAAAGGCGGTGGGAGGCAGGATCCGTGAGACTGCTCCTGATTGGCTACAGAGCCAGGGTGGGTGCCCTAGGTGCTAGGGCGGCCGCCCTGCCATCATGGCGTCTCGGCCTCCCCTTTGGTCCAGAGTCTTCTCGAACCTTCCACATTACGGAAAAGTGGTAGTAGCATCGTTTCTCTCTATGTAAATCCGACATGTGGACCATCCTTCATTGTTTTCAGCTGTCACCCTATAGAAACAGACATTCACCAAAACTTATGGAATTATGTTAGTAAACCCCCTATACCTAAGTGGTATTTATGTGTAGGTCCTTTTTCATGTTTTGTTGACGGTTAAAATTGACACTTATCTACCATCAACACTGATGTCAAATACTGCTTTAGCTTCTGGAATGCTTCGTCGGCTTCTGTTGTCCACTCGAACTTCCTTGTCTTTTTTTAGCAATTTGAAGAAAGGAATTCCTTTTTCTCCTAGCCTTGATATGAATCTATTGAGTGCTGCCATGCATCCCGTTAGTTTTTGAACGTCTTTCACCTTCTTGGGTAATTCCATATTCATGATCGCTTGAACTTGTTTAGTGCTGGCTTCAATTCCTCAGTTGCAGATTAAGAACCCGAGCAATTGTCCTGCTGGTACTTCAAAAACACATTTTTTTGATGAAAAACCATGGAGCATTGCTCCCTGGCACTATATTAAAAGACCAAAATAGTAGTACAAGTTACAGGGGGTGGGAGTTAGCTAGGTGCTAACAAAAAGTGAGAAAGAGCTCACTGGTGGTATTTCTTAGCGTAAGTAGATAAATCCGCAAGTGCACGGATACCGTTATAGCTTTCACCCAAAAGTATTCTGGGTATCCTATTTTTCCATAGGGAACAGAGTGAACTAGAGAGAAGCCAGAACGTCCAAGAGAAGAAGGTAGAAGGATATTTTTGTAGGACGAGAGGGAATTCTAAGTTCAACCCAAGGCCACCAGATAAATAAAGTCTTGGCTTACTGAACTTACTTTAGAGCAGCTGTTCCTTTTCGGTTCTCGAAGAGACTGGGAAGACATAACCGGGGTTAGGCAGCCTAAATCTCTACGGAAACACCAACCCGAACATGGTGAAATACAAAGGCCTTGCCAGGTCTGTCACCCCCGGGGCTACCACAAACTATCCGTGGGGTTGGGCGCAAACTCAGGCAACTCACTAGCCCAGACACCACGTCTACGCTAACGATCACTACTCTAGTCCGATATCTTAATTAGACTAGAGCACTCGGTCGAGCGGAGATTCTGTAAGCAAGAAAGTAAGCACTAAACTTTAACTATATAGATCACTAAGGAATTGCAAAGAAAGAATGTGGATATTACACACGAAGGAGTCGGCTTCGTAAAGGTACAAATTGGAGGGAACCCGACAAGCCGGCTCCGCCTCCACTCTATCCTCCTCTCTCTTCCTCTTTTCTATTTTATACAACTAGGTGAGAGCACATAGAGGGAAACTACTATAATGTACATGATGTATAGAATGAATCTCTATTGTGTAGAGGTGTGTTTTACAATGGGCGAGATGCCCTCTTTATATAGTAGAGAGGAAGGAGCTTTGGCACATCACCCCCTCTCCTATGACGGTGCTGGACATGCAACCATCCTACTGTAGGTCGGCAACTTAATTACCAACCGACCAGAGGTGAAAACTAGAACAAAACTGGTCATTAAGGCCTTGAACCGGACCTAAACCGGTGAGATTAGCGCTCTGCAGTGTTAACTTGCGAGAAATCAGGCGCCTGGGCGGTTGAACCAGCTAGTTCGGGCGGTTCTTCATGAGTAGACCGCGCCTAGGCGAGCAAACCGTGGCATTGCCCTTGCTGCTCCAATAGGTGGCCACCACGTGTCCCTGGCCGGGCTGAACCTGCGCATCGCCCGCGCCTCTGTCCGCTCCCGCGCGTGGCCGTGAATGGGGGAGCCGCCTGGCCACGTGGTGGCTTCTAGCTGGCTGGCCAGGTCGCCCCTTTCCTTAGTGGGGGGCAGCGTCTGTGCTGTGGGGTCCGCCTAACCAGTGGTCGTCGCCTGGGCAACCGACAGTTGCTGGGCCGGCGGGGCCCGTCTGGCCTGCTGTGTCACCCAACTGTGTCGATAAGGCAGCAGCGGTGGGGCCTGCCTGGCAGGCGTTGTTCCCAATGTGTGGCAGCGCACTGGCTGCTGCTGCTTTACTGTCACCACATGGCGAGGCCTGATAGGCCCTGCATGGCACTGTTCGGGGGTGCTGACGTCAGCGATGATGTCAGCACTCCTTTTAATTTGAAAATTTTATATTTAATTATTCATTGCTCTAAAAATAGCAAATGATATATGAATTTTGATCAGCGTGACGAGCCCATCATGATGGTGTATTCCTTTCCATCTTTTGAGATAGTCTTTATCTGTAAAAAAATAGAAAATCCCTACAACACAATTGGAAACACCAAAACTCGTGGAACTTGTTAATATAATGATGTTGCATGGAATATTGTCTTTTTAAATTAGTTTGGTGATCAAATTATGTGCAATTAGGAGCGCCAACACTCACCTAGACAAGGAGCAAGAACACTCCAAAAACACATTTGTTTGGATTGAGCCTCCACCTCCACCTCTTGAGGTTTGTGAAGGTTTCCTGTAAATCTTTTATCAGTTCCTTGGCTTCATTTGTTTTGACCACTATGTCATCCACATATGCTTCAGCGTTCCTTCCAATTTGATCTACTAGTGTTGTTTGAATTGCTCTTTGATTTGTAGCTCCTGTATTCTTTAGGCCGAACGACATTGATATGTAGCAGTAGGCCCCAAAGGGCGTGATGAAGGATGTCTTGCTTTGATCTTCTTCCCTAAGAGATATCTAGTGGTATCCGGAGTAACAATCTAAGAATGATAGTAAAGCTGCTCTGGCTGTTGAATCTATCACTTGATCTATCCTTGGTGGAACACAAGGATCCTTGGTGCAATGTCGATTTAGATCGGAGTAGTCAATACACATGCGGTAGTATATCGTGTTCTTTTTCTCCATGAGTACTGGATTTGCTAGCCAATCTGGGTTGATTATCTCCCTGATGAATCCTGTTGCCAATAGTTTTGTTAGCTCTTTTTTGATTGTTGCCCTCACGTCTGGTATGAATCGTCGCAACTTTTGCTTGATGGGTCTTGATCCTCTATTAACATCAAATGATATGCTCAACCGAATCTCTCAGGACTCCTGGCATGTTTGCTGGCTTCCAGGCAAAGATATCTTTGTTGTCCCTAAGAAATTCGGTGAGCATAATTTATGGTTGCAGTCTTCTCTGGGTCTCCAGTTCTGAGGTCTATCTTCTTGGTCTTGACATCTGTTGCGGTTGTAAAACTCTTGTTCACCTTCTTTGTGGGGATTTATGTTTCCTATGGGTCCATTGTTTTTGCCATTGTTGCAATCTCTCTTCTGCCCTAAATTCTTTTAGCTATCTGAATTGCTTGAACGTTGCACTCATAAGCATTCTGTAGATCTCCTTGCAGGGATAATACTCCTTTTGTTGTTGGCATTTTGAGCAACAAGTATGGATAGTGCGGGATTGCCATGTATCTTGTTAGCGCTAGTCACCCTAGGATGGCGTGATAGCAAGATTCAAAATTTGCTACTTCAAACTTGATGAATTCTGTTCTGTACTTCTCTTTGGTTCTAAAGGTTACTGGTAGTGTGATCTGTCCCAATGGAATTGCTGCTCTTCCAGGTACTATTCCATAAAATGGAGTACTTGTTGGTGTTATCATCCCTTCATATAATCCATGTTCATCTTCTTCAAAGTTGTAGTGAATATAAGGTCCAACCCTGCTCCCCCATCAATTAGTACTTTGGGTACTATGACTCCTGCAATTGTTGGTGATACGACTAGAGGGTAGCACCCAGCATTGGCTGTACTTGTCCATTGATCTACTCTGTTGAAATTTATAGGTACTCTGACCAATTCAAATATCTTGGTGTTGCAGGTTCTGCTGCCATAATTGATCTCTGCGCCAATTTTTGTTGTTGCTTGCTTCTTGCACCAGGAACTCACGAGAATATAACGCATAGTTGTTTCTGAGATTCTTGAAAATCACCTTCTGCTCTCTTCTCTTCTTTCCTTGGTTGTTCTTGCTTTTTCTCCGAGTTGTTGTAGTAGCTTCCTGATCATTTGTAGCGACTGATGAAGTTGGCACAGTCTTTAAGCTTGTGGTTTGACTTTGGGTGCATATGACATTGTGCTTCTGCAAAATCTACAAACTGCCTTTCTTTTATTCTTCTCTTATCTTGCCCTATCAATTCCTGTGGGTTGAATCTTTTATTTGCTACTGCAACTGTGTTATCTTGCCTTGGTCTTTTGTCATAACTCCTGTCTTTGTTTCTTCCTCTTCTATTTTGGTTGTCCCTGTTGTCAGGGAATCTTCTTCGGGTCTTTTCTTCTGATGCGATAAGCTTTTCGATTGCTTTCTTGAAATCTTCATTTGTCTTCGGGTTTTCATAGTTGAAGTCTTTATATTGCCATCTTGACGCTATTCCATTAGCGAACGCTTCAATTACTTCTCTATCGGTGATCTCATGTACTTGTGCTCTGGTTTCCCAGAATCTCCTGTAGTATTCTCTAAGGGTTTCTCCTTGTTTTTGTGTTATACTACCCAGTTCAGCTGCTGTTATTGGGTGTATAATGATGCACGCGAAGTGATTGCAGAACTCTATTTGAAGATCACTCCGATTTTTGATGGATCGGATTGGTAGTTTGTCAAACCATTGAAGTGGCATAGCATCTAGTGCCATTGGGAAGAATAGTGCTTTGAGGTCATCGAATCCTCCTGCCAACTTAATTGATTAAGAATAAACTCTTAACCATTGCTTTGGTTCTACCTTCCCATTGTACTTTGAATGGTTTCCTGGTTTGAACTTGTGCGGAAGTTTTAAATCTTGCAATCTTCCTGCAAAACATAGGAATCTATCATAGCTGTCTCTTTTCTTGTGCTCAGGTGATGGAGACCTCCTATAGTGAGATTGCTATTCTCTATGCTGCGGTCTATATTTAGATTCACCATATCCTTCTTCTCTGTTCATTATTCTGCTTGGTTCTAGCCTTCTGAGTGGTGGGTACGGGTGGGTTCTTTCTGTTCTTAGAGGTCATGAGTTGAGTGGCTCCACCCTTCCCCTGATGTTGCTGCTTTCTGCGGGTCTCAGCCTATCGAAAATAGACCTTCTATGTTGGCTTCCTTGCTTGATGTTGTCTTCTGGTGGCCCATTGTGTTGTGCTGCTTCGGCTACTGGGTTCTCGAGTTCCTAGCATTTCTTGATGGCTGCAACCTGCACTTTTTTCAATTCTTCGAGTTGTCTTGTGATTTCCTCAATCTTCTCCTTCATAATGACTTCTGCAACTTCTGTTTCTGCCTTTTTCTTATTGTAGGTTGGCACGTCCATCTTGTACTTGGTCCGAGCTTGCTTTTTGCGCTTTGCCTTGTTCTTCCGGCTAACTCGGCGTCGGTTCCTTCCTAATCTTGATTGCTTGTGACCCTCACTTTCTTCTTCTGTCTTCTCTTTGGGTGAGATTTCGGCTTCTGATTCACCTGATTAGTGTACTTCTGGTGCCTTGGGGGTTCTGGTAATTCTACCACTTTAGCCTTGCAGATGGTTCTCCTCTGTAGCTTTCTTTGGCGTATAGCGAGTTCTTCCTCTTCTTCCTCTTCAGATGAGAATCCGAGTTCTTTTCCTTCTTGAAAGGGTAATTCTTCTATCCAGGCCAGCGTAGGGCTGGGATGGCATGCTTCATGATCCTTGCTAACAAGATTCCGGGGTTTGACTGGTGCGTAATTCTTTACGATCCCCTCACCTTTTTCTCTCTTGTCTTGATATTTGTGGACTGGAGTAATTAGCTTCATGAGATCTGGCTTGTTCGTTTTCCTGTGGGTTGGGCACTTATGCTTTCTTTCCGTATACTCTTGTATGATTGAAGTGGTGTTCCGTAACCCAAACAGGAGCGAGGTTGGGATCCTAATGATGGTCTTCATGTCAGAAACATACTTCAACTTCTTCTTCATGTCGGTCTCATAGTCCTTTTTTGCTTCTTCCTGAGTTGGAGTCGAACTTAAAAAATTTGTGAACTTTTTGACGAGTAGAGATTCTTCCACCAGATCCAACTTGACGTCCTCAAGCTTTGGATTGCTGATCAGGTGAGACTTCAGAGCTGACCTTCATCATCCACTTCACAGATCCAAGACCTGAAGATGAAGGTGGTTCCCTTGGTGAATTCATCTTGAAGGTGTGGTCCGCCGAACTCTTGGTGTACAATCCGCCGAAAGCCCCTACCTGGCGCACCAGCTGTCGATGTTTTATCACCGATAGCCCACCACCGGGGTACCCGGTATGGTGTTTTTGTTCAGAGGAGCCTGACAGATTGCGGAACTCGGCAGTTACGGCAACAAGCTTCGACGAGACAAATGATTTTATACTAGTTCGGGCCCTTGACTTGAAGCCGAGTAATAGCCTTTACATCCAGTCGGCGTTTGCCTATTGCGTTGTATTGATGAGTATTGGGTGTGTCTATTGTGTGACTTGTGTTACTTGTCTTTTTCACAAGGGGTGCCCGCAGCCGCCTTTTATAGGACGAAGGCCTGCTGCGGGTTCTTTGAGTCCTTGTCGGATTCTATAGGAGAGTCCTAACCTAATAGTCTCATACTCTTTCCCTATTACAATCCTCCTAGAACTCGCTCTGCATTACTCCATCATACTCTGAGTCATGCTTGTTCTGCTAGGTGGTGGGACCGTTGTCCGGGCCCATCGCCTTGCAGCCTTGCTCCTTGGGTACTCGTGGTATCCCCCGTCAACACTAGAATCATCAGCACGTTATAGGAGCCACTCAAGGAGTAGAGGGGCATAGGAGGCTGCGACGATGAGGATGATGAGGGAGATGGAATGCAAAACTTGAGGTGACTGTTGAGGCACGAGTCAAGGAAGTTTTGGCATTCGGGGTATCAGAGGTGCAACCATAACACAAACTCGTGCTTGTTAGCCCATAGATAAGGGTTGCAGTAGCTATGGGTTGACCCCTTTTGGCAAAAAAGAAGCAAATGTGCCTCATCCGATGGACAACATCAACAAAACAGTCAATGTTAAGTTGTACATCCATTAGCAATGGACAAAAGACAAGGTGGTGCTTGGCCAGACCTATCCTACTGGAGACAGTACCATTAATGGTCGCTTAATTCCTTAGGGGTACGAAAATTTCACCATTGACATGATACTTAACAAGAAGTACAACAAGATATGCATTGAGTACCCCATAGTGCAAGACATGCCAAAACTTATGTGGCATGGCGCAAGCATTTCATTAAGCTTAATCAAGAGATGTCCTCGAATGAAGAGGAAGAATATGACTCTTCACCCCACTACTCAACATCTCTAGGAGAGGAGATCACCCTACGTTGCCATCACCCCCAAGAAGTCAACCTTCTCTGTCTCCTCGTCAGTAGAGCCTTCCTCATACGCCACATGTTTCTCTTCCTCGTGATTCAAATCCTGCTCTGCATGCTTCTCTTCCTCGTGATTCAAGCCCTCCCCCTATGCATGATTCTCTTCCTCGTGATTCGAGCCCTCCTCCTACACATGATTCTCTTCCTCGTGAGTAGAGTTGTCCTCCTTGTCCTCTACCTCTTCTCCTACCCCTCATGATCGTCAGAAGAGTCATCAAACTCCTCCTCGTCGTCTCTCCGCATCAAAGGGAACCTCCAGGCTAGTCGAAAGAAAACAAAGCTCCTCATCCTGATCCCTCTTCATTAAGCCGAGCAAACTTTCCTCTTCTCTCTACTTCAAAGGGATCCTCATGATCGCACAAAAGGTCCTTGAATTCGATTGATAACGCAACCCAAGTGGAGCCAAAGAAAAGATTGTTCAGTGGAAGCATTACAAACTTGATGGAACATAAGGTCACTAAATGTATACCACCAAAAAAATATATTCCTTTCTTCAATCCAATTGCTGACATGCCTAAGGCCATTAAGAGGAATGAATAAGTACAATATAAACAAGTTAATCGAAGATAACCCCAGTTTGACCTCCAGGCACCCGAGGACCTCTATTAGGAATCACTAGGGGTGGCACCATTGGCAATCCAGTCTGTAAGAGGCGATCTTTTGGTTACCGATGATGAGTACAAGAATTTGCCCACACCGCTTGAACACTTGTATGATTATTACTTGGCCCAAGCAACTGAGAGTAATTAATATGGCTTTGGTTTTATTATGCCTTCGCCGTGGGTTTACTATTATGTCGAAGAAGAGAAGGTCAATGTCAAGTGGGAGTGCCTGTTCCAGCTATTCTAGAGATGCAACCTCGACGTACAACTATTGTCGTTGTGGACTATATAAGTACACTACACGCATCAAATCCTAATTACTGCTCTTTTGAGAAACTATTTGTTAACTTTTTTGCACTTTTATGTAGTTGTATGGCAAAATATTGCTTAGTAAAATGCAAATGGCAACACTTAGGCTTCTTAGACCCGTCTGAGTCAATGAGAAAGCCTGCACATGCCGAATTGGAAACGTGTCTAACAGGGTAGATGTATTAACGGGGTTTTTGAAGAGTTCGTGGCGAACAAGAAAACCCACGTACTTCTAACTTACAACTGCCGTTATGTGTTCTGGACCTTTGTTTCTATGCTTCTTTTTCTATTAAGATTATTTGCCAATTAGGATCCTGTGATTGCAGAGACCATTATGTCCTCATTTGTGTCAGTCTTGGAAAAATCAGATCGAGGTGTGGGACTCAAAGAAAAAACCCTTAGAGCTTCTACAACCACCATATCCCTTTCTAATGTTTCCCCCTTACACCTATTTTTTATAATAATGCCGCACAATGTTAGAAAAAGACATATAGAGGCAGGACGCAAACCGACTTCAAGGTTGTTGAAATGAAGGGCGTCACGGTTCGACGGCTGCCGGCAGAAAACAATGAGTGCATGTTTTATGTGATGTGGGCAATGCTTCACGGTTCGACGGCTGCCGGCAGAAAACAATGAGTGCATGTTTTATGTGATGTGGGCAATGCTTCGCTACATTGACTTTACTATGGGAGAGACACATAACATGGTGAGTATAATCCCCATTTCATTTACATCATATAATAAATAAAAATATGGTGTTACTGATTCCCCTTCATCTTTTTGGAACGACAACGTAAGAAACATAACTTCGATAGCCTACTAGATGGGACCGAGCTGTAGCTCGAGTGGCGAGACCTCCGGTGTGGAGGCCGCCGGTCACGGTTCGAGCGCTGGCTCGAACGTGATTTTCCCACAGGGGACTGTAGCTCTTCAAATAAAATCAGTTGCCTCGCACAGATGTACCACCACTGTTATATCTCTCAGCCGTGTACTGTTAGCCTAGATATAAGTTGTAGGTCTAGCTTGCGTACTTGTGGCGTGCGTGTGTAGGGTGTGTGTGCGTGTGGTGTGAGTTGGTGCATGAGTTCAGATACTACAGCTTGTAATCGAAGGGTGAGGCAATAAAAAAAAAGATAGCCTACTAGATATGGAGATCGTCGCACTGCAATCAGAGCTGGCATGATTCATTTTGGTCGAAGTATGTACAAAAGGTAGATCATTTTCCATTGCACAGGCCGCCGGAAGTACAAGGACATGTATGGACTATTGCGGATGGAAAGGCTACTATAATTTCTTTTTTAATCTGATGGTGGGGTGAGAACTTGTGTAGAACATTTGATTTGTAACTGTACCAGATATATATAATGTTTAACATTTATTATAATAATTATAATTAATATTTAAAACCAATAATTAAAACCAACACTACATCAAAATATCTTTCCCGTAGCGACGCGAAATGGGCCTCTGTGGTGGACCTATATTTTGCCCGCTGCGGTAAAAGAGTGGGGTTTACCGCAGCGGGCACGTTTTATTTACTACAGCGGACACATTTGCTCGCTGCGGTAAATTGATTTACCGCAGCAG
>DXKC01082387.1:0-15081 GCA_031170775.1 Cymbopogon citratus
TATCCCTATCAGAGACAATTGTCTTGGGCAAACCATACAACTTGACTATATTGTCCATAAACACTTGAGCAATGGCAGCAACAGTATATGGATGTTTCACTGGTAGAAAATGAGCAAATTTAGTGAATCTATCAACTACTACCAATATGACTGAATAACCTTCAGACTTTGGTAAGCATTCAATAAAATCCATGGAGAGGTCTGTCCAAACACCATTGGGAATTAGTAATGGCTGAAGTAATCCAGCAGGGTGAGTGTTGCTGTGTTTGGCTTGCTGGCAAACTACACACTGCTTGATATAAGCATCCACATGTTGTTTCATTCCCTTCCAAGAAAAATGCTTTTCAAGTCTGTGGTATGTAGCTTCTACTCCTGAATGACCTCCAATTGAGCTAGCATGAAAAACCGAGATAAGTTTGGTTTGAAGGGCAGAGTTACTAGCTATCGAGACTAGATTGTTTTTCCTGATCAAGCCTTCATGAATACTGAAGCCTTTAGAATTAGGATTGACTACGACCAACTTAGTCAATAGTTGCTGTGCTTTAGAGTCAGTAACATAAGAGTTTAGCACCGCTTGTATCCATTTGGGCTGCACCTCAGACATAGCTTGGATAGTAGAGACATGAGCCATCTTGGATACTGCATCAGCCACTATATTCTCCTTGCTAGGCTTGTAAATGATCTTGAATTTGAGATCCATAAGTTTAGTCATAGCTTTCCTTTGCAGGTCAGAATGTAAGTTTTGCTCATTCAAATGAGACAAAGACTTGTGATCTGTTAAGATAGTGAATTTTTGCACTTGTAAATAGTGTATCCACTTTTCCACAGCCTTAATGAGGGCCAAAAACTCCTCATAGATTGATAACCCTTAGTGTTTAGGCCCCAGTGCTTTACTCAGATAAGCAATAGGTTGGCCCTGTTGCATCAACACTGCTCCTATGCCTTCAGCACATAGTGTGAAGTTAGGCAAAGGTAGAACAGGTGTTTGCATCATGGCTTGCTTGAGTTGGTCAAAAGCTTCCTGTGATTCCTATGTCCACTGAAATTGCTTCAACTTGAGAATATTAGTCAATGGTTTGGTTAAGACCCCATATTTGCTCACAAATTTTCTGTAGTAGCCTGTTAACCCAGAAATCCCCTCAATTCAGTCATGGAGGTAGTAGGAGTAGGCCACTTAAGCATGTCAGATATCTTTCCAGGGTTAGTAGACACTCCTTTGTCAGATATGATATGGCCCAAGTACTCCAGCCTGGTCTAAGCAAAAGTATACTTAGATCTTTTGAGATAAAACTAATGTTTCCTCATAGTTTCCATTACTTGCTAAACATGCTGAAGGTGTTCTTCCCAAGAGTTGTTGTAAATGAGGATATCATCTAGGAAGACTAGAACAAACTGCCTGAGAAATGGCTGAAGGATCTCATTCATAACACACTAGAATGTAGCTGGTGCATTAGGCAGGCCACTTTGAACTGGTAGTGCCCTTGATGAGTCTTGAAGGCATGGGCTCATCATCAGGTAACATCCTAATCTGATGATATCCAGATTTCATATCTAGCTTGGTGAAAAATTTGGAACCTAGTAGTTCATCCAAACTTTCTTCAATGATGGGCATGGGAAACCTATTTTTGATGGTGTGATCATTGAGCTTCCTGTAATCAACGCAAAATCTCCAACATCCATCTTTCTTTTTCACTAAGAGCACAGGGGAGGCAAAAGGCTACGACTCTGTGTAATAAGTCCGGTTTCCAACAATTGTTTAACCTGTTTTCAATCTCACTTTTGTGTTGTGAAGAGTAGTGGTAAGGCCTTGAGTTGACAGGTATTGCACCAGGTTGCAATGGAATTGCATGATCATAACTCCTTGGAGGAGGTAACTGTTGGGGATCTTGAAAGATATCAGCATACAAGTCCAACAACATTTTGAGATCTTCAGCTATTGGTGGTGTTTTGATGGGAGCCTTCTTAGGATCATGCAATTGTTCCATTAGCACATAAGCCCAATTGTCATTCCCTTGAAAAGACTTATACAACTGCTGGGCAGATATCTCAGTAACTGAAGATGGTTGAGGTAGGATGCCTTGTAAAGTAATGAGCTGACCTTTGTGTTGAAACTGTAAAGACTTGGCCTCCCAATTAAAGTCCATTGTGCCCACTGACTTCAACCAGTCATACCCCAATATAGCGTCATAAGGTAACATCTCGAGTACAATCATATCAGTAGCAAAAGTGTGGCCTTGAATGTACCATTCTAACTGAGGAACTTTGTGAGTAGTGGCCAAATTCTCCCCATTAGCAAGCCTGACCTGATGTTGATTCATTGGCACTGTAGGCAAGTTGGCCAGCCTGGCAAAATGAGCACTAACAAAACTATGTGAACTGCTAGAGTCAACCAATACCAACATAGTCTTGTTCTTGATAGTTGTCTTCAACTGAATACAGTCAGAGCTACTTGTGCCTGCCAAAGTATTCAAAGATAATTGACAGAAATCTTCAGCAATATCCAAGTCATTGGCTATAAGGGCATTGACCTGAGGTTTATTTCTCTTAGCACAATGTTCAGCATGTCCAGGTTCAAACTTCTCTCCACATATTGTTTGCCCTTCTGTACTCCCTGAGTTGTCTTTCTCTCCATAGACTGCCATAACTAGGAGCATGTTTGGTTGGTGCCTTGTTTGGTAGCTGATGCTTGTGGTTCTTTTGTTTGTACCTGTCTAATACTCTTTGCTGCATTCTGGCAATCAAAGCTGCTTGATCCACAATAGTAGGAACCATGGGTTCCGCCACTGCTCTAATGTCTTCTTGCAGACCAGCCACATATTGCTCCGCAAAGTAGATCTCATCAAATTTGCCACCACTCAACATAGTGATGTTTTACTGCAAAGCAATGAACTCTATGCTGTAATCATCCACAGATCCTGTGTGCCTCAAGGAAAGAAGGTCAGAGACAGATTGTCTATAATCATTACTATTAAGTGAAAGCCCATCTACTATTGTCTACTACTATGGCCCATATGGCCCATATGAGTGCATATATATCTCTCTCCACCGTGGACTTACAGAGTATTCTCTCTGATCCCGAAGGTTAGTATCATGGTACCAAAGCCATGGATTAGAGTTAGGGTTAGACTATTCTAATTCACCCACGATACAATTTTTCCCCTTGGGATTGTCTGCGGCCCGTCGCCGCGTCGTTCTTCGGCACCGTGCGGCCCGTCGACGCGTCGTTCTTCCGCACCGCGCGGCCCGTCGCTGCGTCGTTCTTCCGCACGGCCCGTCGTCATGCACCTGCGCGCGGCTCTCCTCGTGGGTCTGTCCGCAACATCCGTGCGACTCTCCTCCACGCCATCTGCGCGGCTATTCTCCGTGAATCCTCGCACGGGCCTGTCCGCGCCGTCCGCGCGCTATCTGCGGGACGGTGGCTCTTCCCCGCATGGATTCGTGTGCCTGTCTGTGGCTGCCCTACTCGTCAATCAGAGGTGCTACTGCTCTATTTTGTGATTTCCTCTGCTGCTGTTGGCTTTTGGTGATCTGCTCTGTTCTGCACTTCTGTTCTTCAGTCAGTTGTCTTGCACAATGTCACAGTCGCAATTGCTCTCAAATACCATTGTTTTTCCTCTGAAACTTGATGGTCCATCTAATTATCGAGAGTGGGCTTTCTCTGTCAAAACTATATTGTATGGACATGGTCTTGCATCCCATTTGACAGATGATCCTCCAACTGACAAGTCGAAGGATGGTTCCGGTGCTGTTGCAGTCACGGCTTGGAATAAAGATGATGGCCGTACCATGAGTGCCATTGTCACCAGCATGAAGCCTTCATTAATGATGAGTCTTGAGCACCATCAATTAGCCAAGCAGATGTGGGACTACCTACAGGGGAGATATGTTCAGAACTTCTTTCCATGGTTCCTAAGTGTGATGCAGGGTGTTCAGGCTGCTGTGCTAAGAAGGATAAGTTCATTGAAAAGTTCCTTATATATCAGTTTTGTCATGGTCTGTGGCCTGATTTTGAGTCCATTCGGCAAGCAGTTGTTGAATGCGCCCACTACTCCGTCTATTTCTGATGTGTTGTCTACTTTGATTACTGAAGAGACACGGCTTAGTTATCAGTCTCCTTCTGTATCAGTACCTCACAGTGTTCTGGCAGCCTCTCACAAGACCAACATAGTAAAGGACCCTCATGTTTATTGCAAGAAGACTACTCACCGCTCTGAAAATTGCTTTGCTCGGTATCCTGAGCAGACATTACTCATCAGGGTTCTCTTTGCACCTCTCATTTTTCTGTACCTAATGTCTCATTTGTACCTCAGTTGTCTATGAATCTTCTTTCTGTTGGTCAATTAACCGATCACAATTGTTTTATTGGATTCGATGACTCATCTTGTTTTATTCAGGATCATCGCACCGGGGCTGTACTTGGGACTGGCCATCGCCGTAGAGGTTCTCATAGCCTCTATGTCCTCGACACCTTGCCCTTCCTCACTCTACCACCCATGTGTCCTTTGCTGCTGCGTCGTCATCATCATCATCATCATCATCATCATCATCATCCAGTACATCACCATCGCCTTCGTCCTTCACCAAGTGGCATCATCGACTTGGTCATTTATGCGGGTCTCGATTGTCCACCTTAATAAATAAGGGTTGTTTGGGTCCTACACCCATCGAGTCTAGATTTCAGTGTAAGGGTTGCAAGCTTGGAAAACAGCTGCAACTCCCATATTCCACTAGTACCTCCCATTCAGCTAGACCTTTTGATATTATTCACTCTGATATATGGGGTCCTGCACCTTTCGCTACAAAAGGTGGTCATAAATACTATGCTATATTTGTTGATGATCATTCTCGATATACTTGGATTTACTTTATGAAACATCACTCTCAATTGTCATCTATTTATCAAAATTTTGCTCGCATGGTGCACACATAATTTTCCACCCCCATTCGAGTTTTTCGTTCTGGTTCTGGTGGAGAGTATTTATCTCACACCTTTCGCCAATTTTTGACCTCTGAAGGCACTCTTGCTCAGCTGTCGTGTCCGGGTGCGCATGCTCAAAATGGGGTTGCTAAACGCAAACACCGCCATATCATAGAGACTACCCGCACACTTCTTATTGCATCCTTTGTTCCTTCTCATTTCTGGGGAGAGGCTGTTTCCACTTCAGTTTATCTCATCAACCGACAACCATCATCCAAATTGTCGGGTCAGTGTCCTGGTGAGGTTCTTTTTGGTACTCCTCCTAACTATGACCGCCTCCGTATTTTTGGCTGTACATGCTATGTCCTTCTTGCACCACGTTAGCGGACTAAGTTGACTGCTCAATCAGTTGAGTGTGTTTTTCTGGGGTACAGTCCTGAGCATAAGCGCTATCGTTGTTATGACCCCTCTTCTTGTCGTATTCGTATATCTCGTGATGTCACTTTCGTTGAGGATCGTCCTTTCTTTTATAACCCTTCTACTCAGCCATCCCGTAGTTGTACAGAGTCAACATCTTTTATGTGTCTTCCACCTATACTCAGTGATGTTAACACTCCACCACCCATGTCTTCCGGTCCACCCAACACTCTTGTGTCCCCTCTTGACACTTCTGAACCTCCTCCACCTACTCATGTTAACCCTCCATCTACCAGCGTCACACCCCCTATAGATCTTTCTGATTGTCATCCACCAATCCAGCAGCTCCCCTCTTTTGAAAAACCACCTATACTCAAATACTACACTCGACGTCCCCCAGTCCCGACAACCACTTCCTCGGCTAGTCCTACAACTCCCGATGCTGATAATTTTGTTAACACTGATGAGTCATGTGCTCTTTCTGATGAGTCACAGAGTGATCCGAGATATAATCTACGAGATCGTGCTACTATTGGACCTCCTGACAAGTATGGTTTTCCCTGTGTCACTACTGTTGTGGAAGAGCCGTCCACTTACCAAGAGGCTTCTAGCATTCTAGAATGGCAACTTGCTATGTCTGAGGAACTTGCTGCCCTTGATCGTAGAGGCACTTGGGATATTGTTCCATTACCTTCGCATGTTGTGCCTATTACATCCAAGTGGGTCTTCAAAATTAAAACCAAGTCGGATGGTTCTATTGAGAGATATAAGGCTCGACTGGTTGCTAGAGGTTTTCAGCAAACTCAGGGCCTAGATTATGATGAGAGATTTGCACCTATTGCTCATATGACTACTATTTGTACTTTAATTACAGTGGCTACTTCTTCTTCTTGGACAATCTCTCAGATGGATGTTAAAAATGCCTTTCTTCATGGTGATTTAAATGAAGAAGTTTATATGCAACCACCCCCGGGTGTTACTGCCCCTCCAGGTTATGTTTGTCGTCTTCGCCGAGCTTTATATGGTCTTAAACAGGCTCTTCATGCTTGGTTTGAGCGCTTTGTCTCTGTCATTCGGGCTGCTGGTTTTTCACCTAGTGATCATGACCCTGCTTTATTCATTCACCTTTCCTCACATGGGCGTACTTTGCTTCTTCTATATGTTGATGATATATTGATTGTGGATGATGATGCAGACCACATTTCTTATGTAAAGCAGCAGGTGCACAATTTCAAATGTCTAACTTAGGTCCTCTAAGTTATTTCCTAGGCATTGAGGTCAAACAGTCTGCAAAGGGCTGCTATCTTTCCCAGTCCAAGTACATACAGGACCTTATTGCTCATTCCAGCATCATTGTACCATCGGACAGCTGCGACACCTATGGATCTTCATTTGCAGCTTCGTCCCATTGATGGCACTCCTCTTGACGATCCCTCTTGATATCGACATATTGTTGGCAGCCTTGTTTATCTCACTGTTACTCGACCTGATATTGCTCATGTCGTACATATCTTGAGTTAGTTTGTGAGTGCTCCTACGTCCGTTCATTTTGGCCATTTACTGTGTGTCTTGCGATACTTGAGGTGGACATCATCTCGCAGTTTATTCTATGCTTGTGACAGTCCGCTTTAGCTTCATGCTTACTCGGACTCCACTTGGGCGACTGACCCAACAGATCGTCAATCCATCACAGGATACTGTATTCTTCTTGGGACCTCTCCTATTGCATGGAAGTCCAAGAAACAAACCACTGTATCTCATTCTAGTGCAGAGGTGGAACTTTGAGCACTTGCTACCACCACTGCAGAAGTTGTATGGCTTCGATGGTTATTGGCTGATTTTGGGATTTCTTGTGATGCTGCCACACCTCTTCTATGCGACAATACAAGAGCTATACAGATTGCCAATGATCCTGTGAAGCATGAACTTACCAAGCATATCGGTGTTGATGCTTTCTTTACTCGGTATCATTGTAATCAGCATACCATTGCTCTTCATTATGTGCCATCCGAGCTACAATTGGCCGACTTTTTCACTAAAGCGCAAACTAGAGAGCAACATCGGCTTCATTTGCTCAAACTCAATGCTTCAGATCCTCCACTACCGCCTTGAGTTTGAAGGGGGTGTTAAGTGAAAGCCCATCTACTATTGTCTACTACTATGGCCCATATGGCCCATATGAGTGCATATATATCTCTCTCCACCGTGGACTGACAGAGTATTCTCTCTGATCCCCAAGGTTAGTATCAATTACCACCAAACTTTAGTTGGATTGCTGCACAAAAGGTTTGCCAGTTGACAGCTGGATTCTCAAGCATATAAGTTTCCCACCATTTGGCTGCATTTTCCTCTAAATGCATGGTGGCTGTAGTAACCCACAATGCCTGAGGTATAGTGAATATCTTGAAATAGTTGTTGCATTTCCTAATCCCAATGTGAGGATGTTTGCGTTCAAACTTGGGAAATTGCAACTTGGGTAGTGTGTGATGTGGCAGTTTCTCTTGGTTGTGATGATCACTGTCTTTGGCTGGTTTCTTATAATGTTTACCAGAGAGCTTAGAAAGTCCACCCTTGGAGATTGTCATATTCTTCTTCCCATGTGGATCAGCAAAAACATTTTCAAACTCCTCATCATAAGTAGCAGAGCACATGGATGCAGACTCATCTTCAAACAGGTTCTTCTCTTACTTGAATTTTTTCATAGTAAACTGAGCCACTGCAGGACCATTAGCTTCAATTTGTTCAGACATATGCTGTTGTCTATCACCAAAAATGTCCACCTTGCAGTTTGTGGCCTCAATTTGCTTCTTAAGCTCCTGCTGGATAGTACCAATGTCATTCAACCGCTGGCACATCATATCAAAACTCTCTTGAATATTCTCCTAGTGAGCTTTCCCTTCTTCAGTAGTCTGAGACATCTTCTCCAACAGAATTTGAGTCTGCTTCAATGGCTTCATTGGAGGCGCCGTCTTGCAAAGCTGACCAAGCAACAAGTTTGGTTATACACCTCCCCGACGATCTGCTGGTCAAAATAACCCAACTCCTAGAAGTGAGGCGGGACCTTGGAATTTTACATAGAGACACTGCTCTGCAACCCGGATCCACGAACACTTCCTTGCCTTTCGCCACTGCACCGAACAGAATGGAACTCCAAAATTTTACACAAGGACATGCGCCTTGCAACCCTTGTCCCTAATTTTGAGCGTGCTAGGTATGTGGTAGAGCAGGTAGGGTACAGATTCGTGTAGTGGGTTCATGAATTTGATGGGAGGTTTGATGTAATCGTGTGCGGACCTAGCGAACCTAAAGGAGGACCTCTGGATTCCCAAGTCGAACACCTCTAGGGCGTGCCCTGGGAAGAGCCTGCCCACCAGAATTACGGCTGTGATCGACGCCCAACACTTACACCAAAGCCCAATTTGGAGTGGGTGGTGGTGAAATGGAACAGAGATGAACTAGGTATGGGTGGATGGGGAATCTGTAACCTGGTGTCCGGTGGTGCCACCACCGCCGTCGGACGATAACTTGGGTTGGGTAGGGTGGGATAGATAGAGAACCAAGGAACAACCGCCTTTGATACCTCTGTAACCCCTGGCCGCCAGTGATGTGCCGTCGACGTGAGCAACAATGAGATCACCGGGATTTGGCCGACGCACGGAGAACACCTCTGGCGATAACTCTATTCGAGATAACAATGTTCAATAGTCCTTATAGCAATGGGGTTCTGAGTATATGTGATACAGGGGTTCTGCCCGTAGGGTTCACACATTAAAGACTTAACTATTACATAAATATAGGAATACACCTTCGATGTAAGAATATGCCTTCTGGGTTGACGCCTCAGTCCTGGGGTGTCACATGAGTCCATTGTATCCATTAAAAAAATGTAATCAAGCCTTTGAGAAGGTCGACAAGGGTTCAATTAAAGGAGGCCTAGGAGCACCTGACTTTGACAATTCAAGGTGTACCACTCACCAGCAGTACACGATGCCTTGACCGAGGATGTGTTCATTGACGAGGTTGGACGACAGGGTATGACAGATGCATAACACGACCTATCTACAGGCCATATGATTTATGTAGCCCCCATGTTCCCCTGCCGAGTAGTTGTTGATCTGAAAGGCAGTAAGATTTAGGAGTAGGTTTATTCAATTAGGGGATTGGTTCTTGGAGCCAAGACCCATTGCACGATGTCCATTTTGGACTCCATTGCAGGCAAGTTTTATGAGGGCCATCCAAGAGGGAAATTTCAAGTTCTGTACACACCATCGAATTACAGTCCAAGGTCTAGCAAAGTCAGCTAAGTCATTGAGGAAGAGATGAAGGATCATGTGATGTTCATGCTACGGTTGCTGGACCTATTGGCCCGATCGCATGAATATGTGCCAGATTGTGTGAAGATATTCTTCGCAACATTGTGGATGACACGAGGATGCCAACAAATTGAATTTATGTTTGGAGGGGATCGCCACCGGCTATACAGGGAAGAAATAGTAGTAGCTCTAGGTGTTGATCTAGTTCCTAGCTCTTAGGTTCATGACGTTACCCAAGAGCAGAACCTCATCACCGCGCGTTTGCATGAGGGATGCCACCAACCGCGGAAATTGTATCTGTAATTTTTAGACAGACGTTCATTCCTGACTCTCTAAGGTCACCGGGTGAACTCACTCACCTAGCAGTTGTCCTACTCGCCTTTAAGAAATCATTGTACCCCACAGCAAGTTTTGGTGAGGCAATCACAGTAATACAATAGTGGTTGTTATCTTTGATTTTGGGGCACACCTAAATATGACTAAAGGTTATCCGCAAGTGCACGAATAAAATACACCCGTTGTAGCATTTCACTTAAGAAAGTTCTAGGTATCATTATTTGTAATTCTGCCACTAGGAGGAAGACTGAGGAGGTATAAAGACTAAAAATTACAATACACACTTGTGATAAGAGTTCCACTAGATCTTCTTATAACAAAGATCAATCATATAATAGATAAGGATAAAATTAACAGATCAAGGTAATCCTAAAAGGGGTTCCACCGAGTATTTTCCATTCAGGTTGTGATTCCTAATAAGAACTAGAAATAAAGACTAACTCCTAACAATATTCTAACTATAAGTTAAGGGACTACATTAATTAGTGCAATTACATCTAGCAATCATGGTTAGACTTACGTTGTATCTATACACCAGAGGCATCGTGAAGGAGGATTAGAATAGAGCAAGACTATCTCCACTGGATTACAGAGGTTTCAACGAAGCTATAAAAGTCACCATCACAAGCTACCACTTGTTGACTCGGAATGTAGGTGCATTCACAGGTAAACAATGTATAAACACCATGCTTACACAATGTTGACCCGCATCCACGGTCTATGGGACGAGCGCTATATGAACATGGGCATAAACATAGAGCTAATCTAGCTATGCTAAACATATCAATTGTACCAACTAGAACACAAACTCGAACAAGAACACGATGAACTAGACGAACTAGATGAAGTAAAAGATGAACTAGAGGATGAACAAGATGAACTAAACAATGAACTAGAACACAATGGGACACAAATAGAACTAATAGATTAACAAATATTGATATAAGAGAGAAGTACAAGGCATTACACAGAGCCTCCTCGCGACTAGATCCGAAATCTCAACTCCTCTACTTCAAATTCTTATCTAGCTATGCCCTAGGATGGTGGTAGGTTACCCTTTCGAGGGACACCTTTGAGCTGAACAATGAATAATAAATGAGAGATGCTTTAGGGGTGGTCTGGATCTGGTTATATAGCCCCTAGGAGTGAATTGTAGCCCTCAGATTAAACTGACTTTAAATGGCGTGGCGTAGATTGAACCTCAAAGGAGGTGGAAGGCCGTAGGATGAAGATAGTTGACAGGTGGGACCCACCCAGGTCTGCCGACCTGGGGGAGGTCGACAGACCTGGCCTGGTGCTAGGTGGCCTCCTCGTTTCTTCTAGTGTCCTCTGGTGTCTTCTAGATCCTTCTTGTGCCACTTTTTGGCCCATTCGTGCAAGTAGTCATACCGTGGTTGGATTCTTTCTTCGCTCAGCTGCTGGAAAAGTCCCTGCAGAATGCAGTACTCCAAAGTTGTGGTCTTCTATCAATTTAGCCTATGGAATTGCAGATGATGATCGTTCTAGGTTCTTCTAGAGTCTTCTGAGTTGTATCCATCAAGGACTCTCTCCAGAACTCTAAATATAGCAAATGATATGTCTGTCTTGATCATCTCGGCGAGCTCTTTGCAATGGTGTGCTCTAATTCATCACTTGAGATACTTTTCTATGGTGAAATATTGAATATCTTGCAAAACAACTGAGAATGACACAACTCGTGGAACTCGTTAGAATCAAACCCTATAACTATGCACATTAATTCATTTCACTACTAACTTCTAAACCTTATGCAAAGTAAAAGAATGTTGCAAGAGGTCCAATTTGGTTGCAAAAGGTAGATATTGCAACCAAATAGCGTCCGTTGCCAATGATTGCAAAAGGTCACGTTGCAATAAGGTATTGCAACCGTTGCTGGTTTGGCGTTGCAATAGTTGGGGTTTCTTGCAACCATACTTTCTCGTTGCCAAGCATGGCAATAGGATGTTGTCGTAGCTTTCACAATCGTTGCAATAGTCTTTATTGCCATGCTAGAATTTTGTTGCCTAACGTGTTTTTGCCACGATTCTCATGGCGTGGCAAGTACACCATTTGCCAAGAGGTCATAAGTTATTGCCACGATTATTGTGCCGTGACAAGTATACTTTTTGCCACGCAATTTTATTCATTGCGAGAGATCATACATTATTGCCGCTGTCATGGTGCCATTTGCAATAGTGTATCATTTGCCATATAGTTTTATTCATTGCAGAAGATCATATGGTATTGCCACGATGGCCAAGTCATAGCAATAGTACCATTTGCCACACATAGCAACTCATTGGCATTGTTTGTATTGCAACGCTAGTAGCATTTGATTTTTGATCTAATAATTTTTCAATGCAAAAACAATAAACCATAACAAAAACGATTGCATTCAAATATATTAAGTATAATCAATCATACAATAAGTTGACAAACCATTGAAATATTAGCTAAATCATAAATTAGTGTATGTTCACTCATTATTTCATAACTTTTTAAAACTCGCAGCATTACGAGATTTCCTAACATCTATGCAGCACTTGGGTTTCCTAGCAGGGCGACATGTCATCACTCAGCTATGTCAAGTTTGATTATGAGCCTCCCACTCAAACCTTGTCCACCTATTGATGGCCAAAAGAATAAGATTGAGATATTAGAAAAGTATTAGGTTTACTACTTCATGCATTAAATGTAAAGAGATTCAGATACAACGTGGTTGTATTTAAGCAAAAGTAGAATTAATCAAAACTATGAAAGCAGTTCTATCAATTTAATGAAGCAAAATTAGAACTAAAAATTAAGAAATGCTATACATACAGCCATTATGCTATTAAAAGTTTCTCAGTTTTTAAGGCATCAATAGTACAAATGCTTAGAAAAATCATAACTTGAGTTGTAAACAGAAAAAAATTATATTCTTTAACAATGTGGAAAGCACATGAAATTCTCTACATCTTTCTAGTTATTTCCAAAATCTTATTCTACAGTTATCAGCTACATCCAAAATTCTCTAGGGCACAAAAAGGGCATTTTAACACTATAGGAACTGTGTCCAAGGTTAGCACTTTTTGTACTATCATTGTTTTGTGAGATACACTACACATAAAAATATTGAGGTAAAATATTAGGCATCATAATCATAAGTTTATTAAAAGGAAGGATGGCATATTTACTCACATATACCTGACACATAATTTGACCATTTGCCTTGTTTTGCGTGAGTGGTTTTCCAAAGAAAAAGGTCACTTGGTTTTTGATGGAGACAAATAATGGATCAGTATTTATTTTCCAATAAAACTTAATAATCCTGCATGTATGCATGCATCAGTTATAAGCTTTTCAGCATTGGCCCTGTGTGGCCTATATCTCAATAGCCCTACGTGGTCAGCCCTATATATATGTAAGAAGGTTTGGAAGGAGAACAGTTTTTGGAGAATACAAATCATTCACTATGATTGGTGACCACTAGAAGGAAATTGTAGTCACAATTTCATCTAGTTTATCTGTCTTGTTTGTGTGTCTCTTGTATTGATCTAGTGGCTCGTTCTAATCCACTGCATTAGTTGGACTCTTCTCTAGATTCTTCCGCCAAACAGAAGCATGCCCCTTTAGTCGCATTGCAACTGCAAGGACACACTGTTCCTCAGGCACATCTGCATTTTTTTTATGATGTTGGATGGCAGGGATACGACAGATGCACAACACAACCTATCTACAGGCCATATGATTTATGTAACCCCCATGTTACCCCTGCCTAGCGGTTGTTGATCATGAAAGGCAGCAAGATTCAGGTGTAGGTTTGTTCTGTTAGGGGATTGATTCCTAGAGCCAGGACCCATTGCACAATGTCCATTTTGGACTCCATTGCATGCAAGTTTTATGAGGGCCATCCAAGAAGGAAATGTCGAGTTCTGTACAAACCATCAAATTACAGTTCAAGGTCGTCTAGCAAAGTCCGCTGAATCATTAAGAAATGAAGGGTCATGTGACATTCATGCCAGGGCTGCTGGACCTTGGCCAAATCGCATGAATATTTGCCGGATTGGGTGAAGACATTCTTCGCAACTTCGTGGATAACATTTAGCAACCAAATCAAATAATGCAATAGTGGTTGCTATCTTTGATTTTGGGGCGTTCTAGCCAAAAGTGGGGCTATCTGTCTGTTGAAAGAAATTTCTCTCTTCCATCTTACAACGTTGTTTGCAGTATGCCTTTCTGTCTGGTCCCCTTCTGCTGTTTGGTTTATCACCCTTAGATGATGATCCAAAGGTCTAGTACATTGCAAGAAATGTTGGTTACTTTTCTTGTGAAAAAGCCTTTTTCGACACCAATCAGCCTCAACCTTGTCACACCCGGTTTTAAAGGACAAAAGCAAGCTAGCCATATGTGTGTCCAGGAAGTTAAATCACACCAAATTACAACAAGTATCATCACAGTGTTTAATACATAACATTAGAATAATATAGCAGAGTCTTACAACACAAGCGAAATATAAAAGAAAACTTTCTCTAGCGGCAGCTCCAATACAGGGACGGTCGACTGGTTGACCCAAACCTAGAAGTCCTCGGGGAAGTCCTCGTATCCATTGGCATCTGTTACCCATCCGAGATTTTCCAAAGTAATGAAAATAAACAACAGTGAATACATTTCATACTCCACAAGCATAACATGGGATATGAGAATGAAATTGCAATGATTCAGCACCAACCCACGCATCGATTATTGTGATTTACCAAATGGAATTGCAATGATTCTATGCCTGCATGGACACACATCGATTATTGTGGTGTCAGACTTCTTACATTGGATCATGTCTCAGCTATTGTAGAACTTCATGTTATCAGCACCCGACAACTACATTATCTTATTATGTTGGATTGTGTGAAGTGCTTGACTACACCTGGCTTTATCATTGATGTTGTTTTTCTATATTGTACTAAGTTATAGTCATGCAAGATCAATATCTGTGGTGCCATCATGCGCGCATGGGCGCGCCATAAACACTAGTAGTCCTAATAACTTAGATCCGGCGGAACATACAGGGTAGCATGTTTCTTCTTATTTATTGAACCGGTGAATTGTCCAATTACATTGAAT
>DXKC01082437.1:0-11193 GCA_031170775.1 Cymbopogon citratus
CGAACTGGCGAAGACTTGAGTCGATCGAAGTCGAACAGTTCGCTGCGCTGCTGCCTCGATCCGTCCACGATCCACCGTCTGTATTGGCGATTTGGCGTTGCGGGCCGCATGGGCCGCGTCCGCGTGGGCCTGATGGTCGCTCGCTAGCTCGCGGAGTTGGCCTGCTTGCTCGTGCCTTGCATTGGTCGTGGTCACGTAGACGAGGGACCTTCTTCGGAATTATACGTATATTGTACTCGTTCGCACGGTGGAAACGCAGGGTATGCCGGTGCATACCTGGCATACCCTGTAGCTCCGCCACTGCTGTTCGCCCGCCCACGTTGGAGGCCTGCGGGGTCTGCCGAGGTGCTGGTACCGGAGTCCAGCGACGAGAAAGTTTCGCGCCGCCAAAATCAAGCCGGCGGTGGACTGGTGAGGATGAGGAACCGCCGTGCAAGTGCCGTGCCAAAACCAAGCCGGCGGTGGACTGGTCGGGATGAGGAACGGCCGTGCTTTTGTTTCGCACAGGAGGCGATGCGTAGTGCGCGGGGAGGCGCCTATTCCCCCTGTCGTCGCGCGATGACTGCATGCGGTGAGTCACGTGGAGGGAAACACCCGTAAGGTAAGGACGTCCCTATCTAATTAACGTTATATTGGAAATCTACACACATCCAACGGAGGAGATTTGTTGCCGATGCCCCTCAATTCTTACGCTCTTTTATAGAGTAGATAGATACCAGGTCAGTTATTGAAAAGTGAGGAGAAAAAAAAATGAAGCGAGTCTGAGCCCTTCTTCCCTGGGGCCAGATCTGCGGGGAGGGGAAAGTCGCAGCGGTGGGAGATGGATTCCGACCTCGACCTCTCCGACTTCGACTCCGACTGCGGTTCACCAGAGGCCTCCCCGACGTCCTACCTCGATGCCGCCCGCTGCGCACTGGAGCAACCCCCGGCGCCGTCGGTCGAGGAGGTGAAGCAGCTTGACAGCCAAGGCCCGGGAGGTTCCGTGGCCGAGGGAGTCACTGCTACCCCTCCAAGACCCACAGTCGCTGCCGTTGCAGAGCAAGAGCGGCGGCGCAGCGCCGGCGGGGAAGGGCGGCCGACGCAGCGAGTTCCAGCAGCGCGTCGTGTCAGGCCGCAGGCGGAGGAGAGAGTCCCAGCCCATCGCCGCCTCGGTCCACAGCATCAGGCGACTACACCGGACGGCGACGGATGGCAGAAAGTACTACACCGCGACATCGGCCGACCGACAGCCAAGCCGGAGAGGGTGGGGTCTCCAGGCCCTACCGGATCCCGCCAAAGTACAACGGCCGGTGCCTCAACTGCATCTCCACCACCCACCGGATCGCTACATGTCACTTGCCGCGACGATGTGGCCGTTGCCAAAGCCGCCGGCATCTGGCAAAGGACAGTAAGCGCCCGAGGGAGCAGGCGGACGAAAGACAATGCCCGCGTGAGGGCTGCTTCATACGGGCGCGCCAGGACGCTCCGGCCACGCCTCAGAGGGCCGCCGCCGGCGGAGAAACGCCGCCGCTCGAGCAACTACCGGGCAACCAGGAGTCCTCTGACCCGGTCACCCGGTCACGCGACCGTGGGAGGCCAGCTGCTTCCTCCAAAGAGACGCGGCCATCGACGCCGCGGAGGCGGTACTGCAACTGGCACTGGTGGCCCAGCCCAGCGGAGACCCGGGCACCCTCACCACCTCTGAGGTCCTCCTAGCGATCGTCGCCGCCACCGGGATCAACCCCGACGACGTCCGGGTCAAGAAATTCTACCCAGAGCGGTTCCTAATCATCTATGCCTCGGCCGGGTTGAGGATTCAGGTGCTCGCGGCATCGCCGGTGCCGCTGGACGCGACACCGCTCGTCCTCCTACCTTGGACGCGGGTTGCCCACGCCAAGATGGCGCCGCTGCAGTACAAGCTCAACATTGAGTTGGAGGGCATTCCTCCCCATGTCTGGAAGGAGGACACGGTGGCCAAGCTGCTTGCACCTTACTGCTGCATCTAGGAGATTGAGCCGATTACTGCCGCCTCCGACGATCTCTCTGCCTTCCGGCTCACAGCATGGTCCAGGAATCGATGCAAGTTGCCCAAGATTCTATGGCTGTTCATCTCGGAGAGCGACGCCCGATCGGCAACAGTCGAAGGCTTCCAATTTCAGGGCACCAGACCATTCCTATGGAAGAAGGATACGCTCCGGTACAAGATCCTCGTCCACCTACGCCATGTTCAAGATTTCTCGCCGCCCCCAAACGGCAGGGATGACGGATCCTCTTTGGATGATCCTGCCGAGGATGGCAGAAGTAGCAAGCACCACCACTTCAGTCAGGGCGCCGGTGCTCAGAGCTACACCTTCCCGTGCCGGCGGAGACAGCCGGATGGCCAAGTTCTAGAGAACCACCATGGCGGCCGGCGAAGGGACCACCAGGCCGCAAACCAGCGCTAGGTGCCAGGCCCCTAGTGGGGGCCACAGGAAAAGCCCTGCTACCTGCTCACCAGCTGATTGGAAGGCGCCACCACAATAGTGGTAGCCAGCTGGCTGTACCACAGAGGCAGGTACCAGTCCACCAGAGGTTGGGACCCAATGGGCAAGCTAGGATACCTACTCACCAGAGGATTGGAAATTACCAAAACGACAACCACAAGGACAGTCAACAAAGCAAAAAGAAGGAGAAGCCGCAGCGCCATTCAAGCCAGCCGGGGCAGAAGCTGCAGCGGGTTTGGCGGCCAAAGAGAGCAGCACCGCAGCAGGGAACAACTGGCGCCTCTTCACAACCTCTACCCATGCCTCCATCCAACAGCCACACAGTCCAGGCGGAGATAAGGACAACCGGTTCGGAGGAGCGCACTGAGGCCCCATCCGAGTTGGTCGAAGGTGCCTCACCCTAGGTGGGCCAAGCGCCAGTCAAGGACATGACAAATCAGGATGAAGACGCCGTTGGTAAAGCAGCAACAGCCGAGATGACAGTCATCGCGGAAGCGGTGGACATGGGCACAGCAGTGGAGGCCGATGGGACAGACGACGTGCCATCTCAGTCACTGCCAGCTCACACCAGCGGCGACCATGGCAGCCAATGGGTTGATGCGGGAGGGTTGGACGCGGGCGGGACTACTACCAGCTCGTCGCCTTTCTCGGTGGACAACTTCACAGCAGAGTCGGCCCACGCAGATGCTCAGCCCAGCCTCCTAGGCCAGGAACTGGAAGGCCCACCTGAGACCCGCTCTGTCCTGGGCTCATTCGCCGAAGCTCAGGTCCAGGCGGCCCAGCAAGGCAACAACACCTCCCAGGCGGAACAGGCGGATCATGGAGCGTCACCAGCACATGAGCGCGTCCTGGAGGATGGCAATGGCTCCATCTTTGTGGGCAGCCAAGCAACTCCCATCCGGGCAACGGCACCATCGCCATCTGATTCGGCTCAGCGTCGCTTCAAGCAGTTCACCACCAAGGTCAAGAAGCCGAAGGTGGCCGCTCTCCTCCGGTGGCCCTCACCCTCGCCTGAGGAGACTGTGAGCATGCCGAGGCATCCAGTCCGGAGCCGCCGACTTGCCGCACAAAGCCTCTCTCGAATTCCTGCGTCCAAGCGCGGTGAATACCTAGTCCTCAAACGAATGGGCCATGCCACACCAATATCGGCATCCACGGCCACTGACAAATTTGATTCCTTGTTTGGGGGCCAACCAAAGGATGATGAGGCTTAGCGGGTGCTCTTCCTCGACGCCAAACCCACCTGCAGCTGCAGGCCGCGCCGTCATGCGCGCGGTGCGCGGTCCTGAGCGACCCGCCTGCTCACACACTGGAGTCCCACTCAATGGACAACACAACCACTCTATGCTGGAATGTCCGCGGGCTCAACGACAGAGCCCGGCGTGACACGTTGCGAACCCTGGTCACCGAGGTGCATGCGCGCGCATAGTCTGTCTAGTTGAAACCAAGCTGCAAAATGTAAACCAGTGGCTCATCGCCTCCATGTTGGGCATGCAATACATCCATTTCGCCTATGTGCCGGCTACTAACACCAGAGGTGAAATCATCATGGTGGGCCGCTCACCGGACATCACATTCGCTGACCCGCACATCGGTTGTTTTTCAGCTACCGTCAAAGTGCTATCCTCGGTGAACGACCCATGGTGGCTCACTGTCATCTACGGGCCACACGAGGAACATGAAAACAACTTGTTCCTGGAGGAACTTGGGGCCATCCGCGGCCAATGTCAGGGACCGTGGGCTGTGATTGGGGACCTCAACCTGATCCTTGATGAGGCCGACAAGAACAATACTCGCATCAATCAAAGAACCATGCAGCGCTTCAGGAGAACAGTGGCCACTCTACAACTGTTGGACATCCACTTGCATAGCCGGCAATACACCTGGTCCAATGAGAGGGCCCAACTGACTCTTGTCAAATTGGACAGAGTACTGACCTCTATTGACTGGGAGGAGCTATTCCCCGCATGTCATCTACAAGCACTCGCCACTGATGCCTCAGATCACTGCCCGCTACTCCTTCAAACGAATCTGGCGATCAACCCGAAGCCGAGGTTCCACTTCGAAATCTTCTAGCCAACATTCCCGGACTACTTGGAAACGGTTGAGAGAGGATGGACATGCCCAAACTCAGTGCAGGACTCTATCAAGCGGGTCGACAAGCTCCTCAGGGCTATGGCCAAAGAGCTCAAGAGCTGGGCGGCCAAATGAATTGGTCTGGTACGTGAGCAGCTACTGATGGCGCGTGCAATCATCCTCAAGTTTGATCAGATCTCAGACACTCAAGCTCTAACAGAATCTGAGAGGAACCTAAGAGCTGAACTCAAGCAGAAGTGTCTCGGGCTATCTTCCCTGGACCGCACGATTGCGCGACAGCGGGCGCGAGTGAGGTATTTAGCGGACGGGGACGCCAACACTAAATACTTCCATCTTCTTGCTCGAGGACGGAGAAGGCGCAACACAATCACCGGGTTGAAGATTGCGGGCATCTACAGCTCCGATCATAACGCCATGGCCGATGTGATCTTTGATCACTTCTCTGCGGTGTTCGGCGCAAGTGACGACCTGGAGGCCGGTACAGTCAATTTTGAGGAGCTTGGCATTCAACCAACAGACCTCACACAGCTTGAACACCCAGTATTCGAGGGTGAAATCTGGAAGGTGATTCAGGACCTCCCAGCGGACAGAGCACCCGGCCCGGACGGGTTCACCGAAGCGTTCTACAAGACTGCATGGCCGATCATCAAACCTGATATCGTCAATGCGACCAACGCGGTGCTTTTCGGCGATAGTAGAGCATTCGACAGGACTAATGGCGCCCTCATTGTTCTGCTGCCCAATACAGCGGACGCAGCAGAGCCTAGCCAGTTTAGACCGATCACCATGATTCACAGCATTGCGAAATTGCTTTCCAAGATCTTGGCCAGACGGCTTGCCCCAAGAATGCACGACCTCATATCGCCAAACCAAAATACCTTCATCAGAGGTCGCTCCATCCATGACAACTTCAAGTACGTTCAGCGGGCGGCAGTGCTCCTGTGCAAGGAAAAAATTCCAAAGCTGTTGTTCAAATTGGACGTGGCCAAAGCCTTCGACACAGTTGAATGGCCATTCCTCCTGGATACTCTACAGGCCATGGGGTTCGGGCCGTACTGGCGACGGTGGATCACCACACTGCTCTCGGCGGCAACCTCCAACATCTTGCTCAACGGCCAGCTGGGCAAGCCTATCAAGCACAGGGGCGTTCGTCAATGTGACTCCCTTTCCCCAATGCTGTTTATCATCGCGATGGAAGTTCTGGGCTGTCTTTTCAGCGCTGCGACAGACCAAGGTGTGTTGCATCCTCTGGGAACCAACCGCATTAGGCATCAATGCAGTTTCTACGCTGATGATGCCATACTGTTCATGCACCCGGACGTCAACGAGGCCCATGCAGTTCGGGGAATCCTTCAGATTTTCGCAGAGACTTCCGGGCTCTAGACGAACTTGGCTAAATGCTCACTGACCAACATCTATGGGGCCGATGAGGTGATTACCAGCGTGTAGCAGGTGCTTGGCTGTCAGACGGCAACATTCCCGATCAGATACTTGGGTCTCCCACGAAGCACTTCGAGGCTTCCAAAGCAAGAAATAAGAAGAACAGTCGACGCGGTTGAGAGAAAGCTACAACCGTTCTACGGGCCTCTCATGGCGAAGAGTGGACAACTAATTTGGGTCAAATCAGTACTCTCTGCAGTGCCTGTAAACTGCATGATAGCGGATGGTTTACCGCCATGGGCCCGAGCAGAAATTGATTCGATTTGTAGGCGCTTCCTGTGGGCAGGGAACGACAGAGATGTCCGAGCAAATGCATGGTGGCTTGGAAGGTATGCACCCGACCAAAGGAGCTTGGCGGCCTAGGTATCATCGACATGAAGCTCGCTGCCATGGCCTTTGAAATGAAATGGTTATGGTTGCAGAAGACTGACCAAGAACAAGCCTGGGCTCAGCTACCTCTCAGGCAATCCAGCGAGGCGGTGGCATTCTTCAGGGCTTCCATCTACACTGTCATCGGCGACGGACGGAGCACTCTCTTCTGGCAGGACAGCTGGGTCCACGGTGTCTCAATTCGCACAATGGCGCCCACTCTACTGCAGTTCGTGCCGACTCAAACCATCAACCGCCTCACGGTCGCAGAAGCACTAGAGAACAGACACTGGGTCCGCACCATTGCCGGAGGGGTCACGGTGCCTGCGACAGCGGAGTACTTATAGGTGTGGCACGCGATCAGCGACATCACACTCACGAACACACCAGACAGGATCGTATGGCGCTGGGAGTCCGACAGCGGGTTGTCGGTAAGATCAGCCTACCACGCATTGCACCTGCGATCTCATTCCATACCTGGCTGCGTCCGAGTCTGGGAAGTCTGGGCACCGCTCAGAGTCCAGTTGTTCCTATGGCTAGCACTCCGGCGGCGCCACTGGACGGCAGACCAAAGAAGGCGACACCAGCTGGACGCCCACAACATGTGCTTCTTCTGCGACCAGGTATCCGAGACCATCGACCACATCACAGTCACTTGCTCCTTCGCCAGACAACTATGGGTGGATGTGTCGGCCACCCTAGGCCTCTAGCTTGTCCAACCGGACGGGGCCCTAGCTGATTGGTGGGAAACCTGGAGAATTCTCTGGCCACAGGAGCTCTCCAAAGGCTCGGACTCCCTATTCGCCATCATCACCTGGGAACTGTGGAAGGAGCGCAACGCCCGATGCTTCCGGGGAGCTCACACCCAACTGTCGACGATCAAAATGAACATCAAGCAGCAAGCCGAGCTCTGGGTCCAGGCAGGAGCGCGACACCTTGGTAGTCTCCTTCAGCGAGTAATCCACTAAGCTATAGCTAATCCTAGGGTGCGCGCTGATTTTCAAATCTTGTAAACACCCGGCTTGTAACAAACTCTCTTCTACTTAATGAAAATACGCGCAAATCTTTTGCGTGATTTAGAAAAAACAACCAATAATGCAAGCAAGGGATCCTACTCGTGCCTCTGCAGGTTTAATTAATTTGAGGATTGTGCTTTTGCTTTTCATAATTTGCTGCCTAATTGGATCCGAAGGATTAGCGTGAGGACAGGGCAACAGCTAGCTACCGGCTTCTTCGCCTTGCATTGGATCGTTCATCGAGCAGCTCACTCTCCATCATGTTCATCTCCTCCTCCACATACAGAAACTAATTAAAGGTGTGTAAATTATCCATGTTTTGTTTTCGGTACTTAATTGGTAATACGACTAAACCCTCTCCAGTTGGTCGATCTCCTTGCTGCTTCTCGCCAAGCCTTGCATTGGACAGTCCAATTCATTCCAGCGTCCTATATTTCTGGGACCTACCAACTCACTCTCTCCACCACCTTCAACTCAGATCGATTCTAGCAGAAACTAAAGGTACACGTTGTATGTGTTACATTATTATCCATGCTTTTTTTGACATTTACGAGCCAATTTCATTACTACTCCTAGATATAGAAAATTAAGAAACTGATTTATGTTCTATGCGCGTGCTTTGCATTATTTCTTGCTTGCCCTCTCAGCTCGAAATAAAATAAAATCGATGGAAGATCGCAATGCTGCGTGCACGTAAATTATTACTCCTACTGTACTAACTAGCACTGATCGACTCATTGACAGGTTCAACATATATAATGGTGCGCCTGCCTGCATATAGGGAAACGTCGCCTTGGATGATCAAATATGCTAGCTGATTGATCGACTCATGCTCATCATGGGTTAAGTACACGAGAGTGTGTCTGCGCGTGTACTCGTTGTTGATATAATTTGCACCTCTTGTACAGTAGCAGAGGAGTTTCAGGATGGCACCAACAACGAAGGTACCGCTGCTACTCTCTGACTCACATGTTTTATTCATATTTTCCTAGCAGTTTCTTTCTTTAACAAATTCCTTATAAAAATGCCAAGCAGATCTTAACTAGCTATCCCCAACGTTCCAGGGATTCTCCGCAACAGATGTAGTTGGTGCCAGAGATCAAATACTAAATCTGATTCAGGGGAACCTCAAGAACAACATAATCTACTTTGATGTGGCTTTGGGGCAACTGCGGTTCTTAGATCCATAGCACAAGTACTTCCATCTATCAAATCTCCTCCTCCAAAATTACGCTTTGGCAGAACCATTTACATCGATTGCTTAGGGTGGGAGAGTAAAAGGGTGATGCAGAGAAAAATTGCAGAGGAGCTGAGACTTGATCGAAAGACCATGGCCATGTTTGAGGAGCAGGACGAGGAAGATGACTTCAATGGAGTGGATCATGGATCTAGGGATGTGATACAAGAAGTTTCAAAAATGATTCACCAAACCCTGGGGGAAAGTAGATTTATGATGATTTTCATTAATGGGAATGCTAATGAGGTTTCCCTAGGCGAATTTGGTGTTCCAGAATATTATGGCGGCAGAGTAATATGGACATTTGGAAGAAGGTTCGTGACTATGCATGAGTATGGTGGGACCCATAGTATTAAGAAACTAGCTGAGAATTTAAGACACACCAGCCTCTTCATTTATAATATGTATAATACAGATAATCCCGCCCAATTATCAAACTCACAGCTTAATGCATTGTTTCTTGAAGAAGCTACAAACATAGTTGCTAGTTGTCCATTTATGCAGGAAGTCAGCAAAACCATGGTCACAGATTGTTGGCGCTATGGTTTTTTCCTGCACCACAGTTCTCACAGTACCATTCGATTGGATTGGGCATCTCATGCTCCCAACTTCTGGATATGCGATGGGATCATTCAAAAAGGGGGCAGAACAAGGGAAATTGTCAATACATTGGATTCAGAAATAAACTTTAATGCTGATGATTCTCTGCTTGGTAAGGTGTTTGCTAAGATGACGGAAGATTCTGAGTCTTCTCATGTGCTAGTTGAAGACAAAGATGATGGCAATGTTGAAAAATATAAAAATCAGCCTTACCGTTGGATTTCTGGGATTTTTTTAATTTTATTCTTTTTTAAATAATATTTCAGATATATCTGTGGTTAAAAAAATTTTGCACCCCATAGCCCCTTTGGTCGCGCTAAACCATCTAGCGTGACCAAAGCACTGTGTCGCGCCACATGCGTTGGCACGACAGGCCTTCCACCGTGGCACGGCGCGTTGACCAGTGGTGACGTGGTTATGGATGGGGCCCACCCTGTTGCACCAAACCCTTTGGCGCGACAGGGTGTTTTAGGGTTTCACGCGGCCCGACCCATTTCTTTCTCTCCCTTCCTCCTTTCCTCCTTTCTTTCTCCGCCTCCGCGCCGCCCGACCCACACCGCGCCGCCCAGCCGCCTCCGCGCCGCCCACCGCCGGCCGTCCCCAGGGAGTGGGGCACCCACACCGCCGTCCCCGCTGCCAACCCGCCCCGTCCCGTCCTCCCTCGCCTCCGCCTGGGTGTGCAGGGCGGGCGGTGGCCTCCACGCCAGGCCGCGCCGGTGAGCAGCCGTGCCGCCGCCGCTGGCGACCTCCCCACCTCCTGGTAGCACGTTGCCTCCTCCTGCTACAGCTAAGCAAGGTATTACCCCCCTCTTCTCTTGTCGATTTGATGCATTTTTGCTTATATCTTTGTTATGGTTAGGGTTAGAAAAGTTATGATTTTGAGGGTTCCAATCGTTTATTGATACCATGTGATGCGTACAATCGATGTTGTATATAGTATTGCTATGCATTGTCCATGAACTATATGTTGCATGTGGGTAGCTAGTTGATGCATGGATGATCAAGATAGGTTGGTGTAATGTCTTGTTATATCTTGGTATGGTAATGTACTTTTGTTTGAAAAATATTAGGCTTTAATTATTATGCTTTGTATTGGTGATTATGCTTCCGTTGGTATTTTGTAGATGGATCGGTTAGTATGTTTCTATTACGGTGGCATAGTGAAAGAAGATGGGGAGTTTGAATGTATGAAGAAAAAAGTGGAGTTCTTTAGTGGAGTACCAACGTTTCATTCTTTGGTTAGCAAGTGCCAGGTTTCATTTGGGTGTCCATTACATATGAGAGGAAGATTTGACTGTGGAAGGAACGTTCACATTATCTATTGGTGCCTTTGTCTTGTGAGGATGAATGGAATGACTATGTAGACGTTCAAGAGTAGCAACGTTAGGTGTTTGGATGTTGTGGTGAAGAAGGTGTGTATGGCTATGATTGTGGATGATGTGGAGGCCGTTGAGAACCTTACCCAAGAAGGAGAGGTGCAGGCGGTAGCCGTTAGAGAGCTTGATAGGTCATTTGAGATGGGTTTGATAGATGATGATTTTGATGAAGAAGCGTTTGTGGATGATGATGAGGTGTATGACAACATATCTGAAGGATCGGAGGATGATGAGGTTGTTGTTGCCAATGAGGCTGAAGGTGAGTTGAGGTCAGTTCAAACTAGTTTTGATGATTTTTAGAGGAGGAGTATAGATCGGATCCTAGTAGTGAGGATGAAAGCGTGCCTTGTGAAGCAGTGTTTGAGGAGTCATTACGAGTCCCTGTGGATGGCTCATTGAGGATGGAGTGCAATGACACCGAGATTAGGCAACTGAAGGTTGTCCATGTTCAGCTACCTTCAGTTCCACACTTTTTGGACATTAGTATGGTTGACCAAGCAGTGTGTGAAACTGGGTTGGCTTTGTTAGATGATGAGGTGGCAGAGGCTGAGGAGATAGAGATTAAGAAGGGAATGGTGTTCGATACTTTGGAGCAT
>DXKC01082438.1:0-11204 GCA_031170775.1 Cymbopogon citratus
CTGGTGTCGTGCCCCAAGGACAAGTTCATGGAGAAGCTGGGACCCTTCTTCAACTACGTTCAACCAACATGGCCGATTCTGCTGACCAGCATCCCAGGATGGACCGGGATCCTCCTCATCTTCATAATGTCCTTCTCCTTCACGCTCGCCACACACTCCTTCCGGAGGAGCGTCGTGAAGCTGCCGTCCCCCTTTCACCACCTGGCCGGCTTCAACGCCTTCTGGTATGCCCACCACCTGCTGGTGATCGCCTATGTCCTCCTGGTGATGCACTCATACTTCATATTCCTAACCAAGCAGTGGTACAAGAGAACAGTACGTATTATTTTTTGTTCATTATTATTATTGTTATTAGAAATATATTGCTAACCAAGCGGTGGTACAAGAGAGAACGGTATATGTGCAGCCCAACCAAGCTTGAAATGACAATTTTGCTTGCCTTTTCAGACATGGATGTACTTGGCGGTCCCTGTCGTCTTCTATGCCTCCGAGAGAAGTATCAGAAGAATTCGTGAGAAAAGCTATCGCGTGAGCATCGTAAAGGTAAAGTCATAAGGTCTCTTTTCAGTTTGTTTGTATTAACAGATAAATAAATTTCCCCTTATATTAATTCTGCACACAAAGAGCACTACTATCAGTAAATTTTCATTACATATATTTATGTGTCACACAGGCAGCAATTTATCCCGGAAACGTGCTCTCCATTTACATGAAGAAGCCACCAAGCTTCAAGTACAAAAGTGGGATGTACCTGTTTGTAAAATGCCCAGACGTTTCACCTTTTGAATGGTACCAAGCCAGAATCGCCATTTTCATGATGACACTCCTACAGAACTAGCTGTCCTGATAGCATTCACCAATATCTACAATGCAGGCACCCCTTCTCCATCACTTCGGCTCCTGGAGATGACTACTTGAGCGTCCATATCCGTACATTAGGTGATTGGACATCAGAACTTAGGAATCTGTTTGGGAAGGTCAGTTGACTGAGCACATCAGAAAGAAAAAAAAATGATCTGGAGCCATTCATCATTGGCCAAGTTTGACATGAAAAAAATAAGTTTCCTGCAGGCTTGTGAAGCAGAAGTGACTTCTAAGAAGGCTACACTAGCTAGACTTGAAACAACTGTTGTGGCACATGGTGTGGAAGAGGACACTAGGTGATTGCCTCATTTTTGTTTCATCATAGAATGTCTGGCAGAGGACACTAGTTGAATGCATCTGACTTGGCTTTATTCATTAGGTTTCCTAAAGTCTTCATAGATGGCCCTTACGGTGCACCGGCTCAAAACTACCGGAAATACGATATTCTGTTGCTTATTGGGCTCGGGATCGGCGCAACTCCTTTCATCAGCATACTGAAGGATCTCCTAAACAACATCAAGTCTAATGAGGTAAAACAGAGCTCAGCTGTTGCAAATCTTAATTTTCCAAATGCACAGCAAATTAAAGATTGTTTGGTTGGCTTTGTACTGAAACAGGAGATGCAGAGCATGCATGACACCGAGTTAGGTTGCAGTTTCAAGACCAATGGGCCAGGAAGAGCCTACTTCTACTGGGTTACTAGAGAGCAAGGCTCCTTCGAGTGGTTCAAAGGTGTTATGAACGACGTTGCCGAGAGTGATCGCGATGTACTACTCTGATGCTCACTATACATCCCCCATTCTTAATTATTACTACTAAAAAAAGTGATACATCTATCCTTGGTCTATCCATTCATACAGGATGTAATAGAGATGCACAATTACCTGACGAGCGTGTACGAGGAAGGCGACGCGAGGTCAGCCCTGATTGCCATGGTCCAGTCACTTCAACATGCCAAGAACGGCGTGGATATCGTCTCAGGCAGCAAGGTGAACCAAAGAAGCAAACATCTCCTTTCCTCTGCCTCTCTTGTGTTGTCTGCACAAAATTCAGATATGCTGTAGGTACGTTTCCAGTTCTGACATTTGGATTTGCAGATTCGGACGCATTTTGCAAGGCCAAACTGGAGAAAAGTTTTCTCTGATCTGGCCAATGCCCACAAGAACTCACGCATAGGTGAGTTAATTATGATAGTCAAATTGAACAGACTTTATTTTGATCGATGAAGTAGAAAAGAAAATCAACCGACGTATGTAACTAGCTAGCTTCTTAAATAAATGCAAGAATATTTATTAAGAAATTGATCTTTGGACACGCAGGTGTTTTCTACTGTGGATCTCCAACACTTACGAAGACCCTGAGAGATCTTTCGATAGAGTTCAGCAGCACCACGACGACTCGATTCCATTTCCACAAAGAGAACTTCTAAGAAGCAATGGCACGGCCTCAGCCTGGCTCGGCTCGTACGTGTCGCTGCAGCGCATCGATTGGTAAAAGACAGGCAGGCTGTGTGCTTATGCAGGTCACATTTGATTGTCCTCATAGAGCCGTCCCTTGCTAGCTTTGTGGAAGAGGGAGGGAGCTTTACTGGACCAAGAAAGAGCCACTTACCAAGAAAGAACCGTCACTTCGCTCGCTTTTCCTTGGTCCCCTTGGTCAGGTTTGGTGTTGGAGGTGTTTATGCGCTACCCAGAGAACGGCGGAGCAGGAAATTCAGCATAGGAAGTTCCATGTAGCAAAATGATAATTGTAATGTAATACTTCTCGGCTCTACTCCCTCTGTCACAGAATAGAGGACGTTTTGCGATTCAAAATTTGTACCAGAAAGAAAGTCGTTTTAGCATGTACGGTGGGTCTCAGCCTATAGAGTAGCAAGGAACCAGTCATCTATCATCTCTTGTCGGCCACTTGTAGGAATACAAAAATAGAAAAAACTGAGTTAGAGAGGGAACGATTTGATGACAACGAACGGAGAGCAAGTGAGAGAATAATGCGGGGGGATGAGGGAACATTAGAGTAGAGGCATACAGGTATTTTTACCATCGCTCTTGATAGTTGTGTGGAGTACTAGAAGTACTAGAACGTCTAGTATTCTGGGACGGAAGGAGTAGCCTATAGCAATGTCTTTGTTGAATGTCGAATTGGGACGAGGTCAGGTGGGACTATTTGAATCGAGTTAAGTTCGACTAGAATGTGCCAAGTATTTGGTCATTTTACAGCATGCTTTAACCCATAAATTCGAGATTAGACATAATAGCAAGAACGAAATATGAACCACACAAGGGAATCTGCTACCGACAACTATAGCAGTTCCTAGCATCGCACAAGGGAATCTACTACCAACAACTGTAACAGTTCCTAGCATCGCACATGCAGATCCGCTACTGATGCAAGTTGCAACGGATCCAGAAACGAACATCACAGTACATAATGCAAATAATACTAGAGATAGATTCAGTATATACCCTTGGGTAGATTCATGGAAACCACTATTGCCTGCAGCACCAGAGTCAGCGGTTCCAGCAGCACCAGCAGCGTCGTTCGCTACAGCACTGGATTTGGTATTGTCCATGGTTGATGCTGACGAACTCGAACAACAGCGGATAAAGCAGTCGCACGGGTGCGCTCCCCAACAACTGTATCGCCTGCCTACCTGTGTAGGTACGTTGACGAACTCGAACAACAGCGGATAAAGCAGTCGCACGGATGCGCTCCCCAACAACTGTATCGCCTGCCTACCTGTGTTGGTACGCTGACGGACAGAACATTGGATGCCTACTCACCCGATCTCCTTATGCGCGCAAGGAGCCGGGTTGGAGATAGCAGGAAGCAGCTCGGGCTCAAGAACTATGGCATCTAGGGTTGGAAGTGACCTTCTCCTGTTGGGATCCAGGAGTGACAGCTTATTCGTGCCTATCCTTATCATGCAATAGAGGAATGGCTCCTTATTAAAGGTTTCTACCATATGGCCTGACCGGTTTGGCCTATAGTCACCTTAATGCTACCGCTGGAGGAGCATTCTTGCAACACAATGTCAAGAATGCCAGGGACCGCATAGAAAAGATGGTTACAAACCAAGGATGGAATGAGGAATGCCTCCAACCGAAAAAGAGAGGTGTCCACACCCTCAATGAGGTGGACATGCTCTCTGCTAAAATGGACCTCTTAATGAAGAAGATGGAAGAAAGTTCTAATAAGGAACAACAGGCCAATTAACAACTTTACGCTACTGTTGGCAATTCTTAGCGCAACCGCCAGATAATGGCAATGGCACCAAAAATGCCTGAGGGGTATTTTCTATTAACTATTGGATAATTCCGTAAGTAAACAGAATATACCGCTATAGCACTTCACCTAGAAGTATTCTAAGATATCGTAATTTATATTTTCCCAAGGGAAAGCAGCTAGGAAAGTTTAAAAAAAGGAGAAAGAGATCCTTGTGTCTACTATGATCAAGTACCCACTAGTGAGTAGGGGGTAAGTAAAAGATAGAAAGGGCAAGGTGATTCTAAGATCCTAAACTAAAGGTAATTGGTAGTGTTAGCTAGGTGGAAGGACAATGAGTGAGTAAAGGACTCCTATGTATTTAACTTGACTCCTATAAACTTAACTTAATTGATATTGATTTAACTAGATTAGTGCCTTCATACTGTGTGTGAAGGATAGCCGAGACAGTAAGACAATTAAGACGTTGATGCACACGCAAGGAGATGTTTACAAGAAGCCAATCTAACTAAGGCAACTATACTACTAAGACAAGTGCACAACAAGACTATAAAAGACTTGCACTAAGTAATTACTTAGTAAAGTAAAGTAAATGCTATATTGATAAAGGTAAGTGTTAACAAAAGAGAAAAGGTACAAGAGCTATACCAGACTCTCTAGAAGACAACTCCGGAGACCCCGAGGTTCACTCGACTCGACTCTAACTCACACTCTAGACTAACTACTACTCTTAAGCTAGAATGCTTGGACTTCTTGGAGTCTTGAACTCTTGGAATCTTGGAATGCCTAAGATAAAGAGTGGATGTAGCCTTTTATAGAGGGGGTGTAGTAGGGGCTACTCTACCACCACGTCAGTGATCCGCGTGACATCGCTTCTCCTCCCTTGGATCAAACCGACCTCCAAACCGCCTCAAGATGGACAGCAGTGGCATTTTGCACATGTGGGAAGCATGCCAAGGTCGGTGGGAGCCAACCGACCTTGGGTGGCCGTACCAAGGGGGTCGGTCGACCCCCTCATTGATAGGTGGGCCCACCTAGGTCCTCCTGGGGGTGTCCCCATATGTCATGTGCAGTGACCCCATCATTTGATATATATTTGTCACGTTGTATGCTTCGTTGTGGGCCCATGAATCCATGCAAAACAATCTTCCACCATTGAGAGAAAGCACAAGTTGATCTGATGGTGGACATGGACTTCTGGGAGCATGATATGGATCATGCTCGAAGCTCAGGCCAAGGAGCCTCCAAGTGGGGATCGGCCAACCCCTTTGGTGGGACCTCCTAAGCCCTGTTTTGTTGTTTCCTGCAAGTACAAGCTAAGAGTACAAGTGGAACTGATTATTGATAAATTGTATTTATGTTATGCTATTCTTCTTTGAAACCGAGGCATGTTGACAGTGTTTTGAGTGTGGATTTCTATGGTATATCCACCGTCAACAAGATCCCCCAAGCTTAATCTTTGCTCGTACCGAGCAAACAATCAAACTTAGCCTCGATGGATCAGGTATTGTTACTATTTTTATATTTCAAGAGTACCATGTGTACAACAAAGTTCTTCTCTTATGAATGGAAAATTAACTATGAAAAACTCACCCATATTACCTTAGTCCTCTATGGGGCTTATGGCTTTTCCTTTGTCTTAGGTGGTTGAATGACAGAGCAGTTTGACTTGAGCACTAACTTTCTCATTCCTAGCAAGTTTCATACTAGAGGTTTTGCAATATTTTCAAAAGTAAACTTAATGTTCCTCATATGGTTCTCTCATGTCACTCAAATGGTGTATGATTCCTCACCAAGGCATATGGTAAGAATTGACTTCTCTATTTCATCCTACTTCTAAAAAGGCTTATGTGGAGCTCAAGGTAGGTATGAAAGAAGATAGCATACTTACTTTGCATGTATTGCGCAGTCAAAGCTCGGATCCTTAAAGGGAAGTGTCATACCCCTAGATCAAGATGTGCAAGTGTGTGGTATATGGTGGACTAGATTGCTCCTTTATTTGATAAGATCTCTCTATTTTTCTATTGAGACATTATATTTTTCTTTCTTTTTCTAGTGAGCTTTCATGTGCTCACGATTTTTCTTTTCTTTTTACATGGACTTGCACATGTCCATCTTTCTTTTTCTTTTATTTTGCCTAGCCTTTTGTGTCTCATTTACTTAACAATATTTAGAGAGATGTGAAATGCATGTTGTTTGCATACTTCTAGTGTAGAAGCAGCATAAATATATGTGGTGTGTACGTGACCTTGATCTTAGGAACATGACAAGTCTCTTGACAAGGGTCAACAAGACTTGATGACACTCAACACAAAGCAAATAGCTTATGTGGAAAGGTTGCAATAATGTAAAGTATATATGGCTTGTGGTAGGAATTCATCACCATTGAAGAACAATTAAGGTTTTGATCATTTTAAGAATAACTCTCTAGTAATCATGCATGATTAGAACAATATTATAGTAGCTCTTGTCTTACTATCTCATATCTCACAACAACTTAGACTTAGTTCTAGCACTTGCAACCCACAAGGTTTTCAGGTTCATGGTGGTTTAAGTGAGCTAAGAGATCCATACCTAGAGAAATACTAAGTTGTACACTAGGTACTGGAGAAACATAGACAAAGAAACTAGTCATCATTTCCATGAGATGAATAAGCATACATGAAGCATAGGTAATAAAACTACATAAATAATTTTAGGATTTTTAAGTAAGAAAGGAAAACTTAAATGCAAAGAAAGGCTAAGGATAGAATACTTACCTTAGCGGGGGAGAGAATATCCACCAAGCTTGGTTCTTGCTCACTGTGGTGGAGGAAATTGTCGGAACCATCCAGCCCAACGTTGTGCACCATCCTCTCATAAGCGTTGCATATGTTGGGCAGTTTGTTGCGCCAATTGCAACGTTGCCTCTTGTTCAATCTGTAATTCGACCATGTTGTTAATAAGATCAACCATACCTATGCTTTGGTAGCACCTAGCTCTGCCCTGTGGGCGAGGAGTGCGTGATGGATGAGGAGGTAGTCCCATGGACTCTGAAATTTTCATAGATCTAGCCTCATCACCCTTTTTGACATCTTAGTGTGAGGGTCCTCCTTGCTCCATTTGGGCGGCTTGTGCCATCCTCTTTGTCATCCTGCTTGTACCTGCAACATGTTGGCTTCGTGCCTTTCGGTCCAAACTCATTGTTAGCGTGTGGAGCGCATACAGACGACATCTCTCACATGAGAGAGGGACTTTGATTGTATGGCCCAGATAAATCATTTTAAGTCCACCTCTTGGATCTCTTTTGAGCATGTGAGCAGTAATGAAAAAGTTCTCATCTATCACATCTCTAACATAGCCAATGTCTTCAAAGTTATGTGACTCAAACAACCGGCTATTCGAGTGATGAAGGATGTGAAATAGATGGGTTTCCCATATTCAATAGAGCTAAGCCAATAGTTTACTAACAGCTTAGCAGGAGAGACTTTAATTTTATGAACCATGGCATAGAGTAACTTAAGTTCATCATCTATTAAAGTGTTAGTTCCCATGCTAGGATACATAGTGCACATGATCCAAAAGTGAAGAAAGCACAAGGTTGGGTTATGAATTTCAATGGGTGTAGGATTAGAGCAATCATCAGAACCAGAAATTGCTTTCCAAAATTCATATTTATCAAACCACCTAGTGGCATGATCTAAATCAGGTTCGCACAGTGGCAGATCTAGGATAAGATCAAGGGTGGGGCTAAGTAATAAAAATTTTGGTTGACAATGCATGGTAGCATGCAAATTACACATGACAAAGAGCTAATTAAGAATGATTTATAGCCAATTTTATACTAATCCTATAGATATGTGAGGCTCATGGGTGGGGCTACAACACCCCCAGCCCCACCCGTGGATCCGCCATTGGGTTCGCATTCATGTTCACACCCCAAAGGAGTGTTCCACAAACTCCAAGTTAAACTATGATCTTCCACACACATGTGAAAAGATACCCCATTGTTTATTTGTAGGGTGCATAGGAATTCTTTAAAGAGCAATTCTACCCCAAATTCATGAGCTTGCCAAAAGCTATCCCAACCAATTGCTTTAAGGACTTTATCAAATTCAACATCCATACCTATGTGGGCCAAAAGGTCTAGGTCGATGATGCTTGTGTGAAGGAAATGGCTCTCTTAGAGGATGTAGTACCTTTGCATCTCTTCTTGGCTCATCATGAGGCCACTTTCAGGTTCTCTCATCCATGGTGGAGGTTCGTAGGGTACCATACCATGGTAGCCTTCTTCCTCCTCCATCCTTCCATTAGCATGGTGAGAGCTTTGGGAAGAGCTCTCTCCCTTCTTTGCCTTATTGAAGGAGTCGAGGATGTGCTTCTTCATCTTGCTACACAAGGGAAGCAAACCAAACTCCTACTACTACTACTATGCAAGGGAAATATTTTTGGGTTTTTTGTTTTTAGGGCTACTACTAAATTAAGCTTGAGAAAGGGCTTGTAACAAAGAGAGGAGAGGAGAGATTGTGAGCTCGAAATGCTTCTGGTGGTTTTGGGTGTGGAGTTAAGCTCACAATGCAAGGGTATTTATAGGGGGAGAAGGGCAAGTGGTGGACTCCACATGTAGGGATCGGCCGACCCCCCTAAAGGACTTTCAAATTCAAAATTCAAATTCTGGCAGGGAATCTAGCAGCATACTACAAAACTTTTCAAAGCTGGTCCAAAGTGGGTGTCAGCCGACCCACATCCTAGGTCAACCCTCACTTTAAACATTGTGTCACTAATTGTCCAGCAAAGTGAGGGCTAGGTATGGACCAAAAGCTGTGAATTTTTTAGAGATTCGCTTGCCTAGTGCTTGGTGAAAGAGAAAAGATGAATGGCTAAAGTGGTTCCCATAGACCATGGGAGCACTAAGGCATGCCTAGGTGACCACTTTGCAGAATTTAAGATGGTGTGATGGTCCCAAGAGAATCCAAGATGAAAAGAGCATCTTATAATTAAAGTGATGAACTAAGGGACCATTACTTTTTAGACTTTGGCTAGTGTTTCTGTAGGCTGGTAATGGCGACTAGAGGGGGGTGAATAGGAGCCTCAAAATTTTTGTCTCTCAAATGAGAGTGATGGATGTCATAGGCTCTTTCACACTTGCCCTAGAAACCAATCAACACCCAACAGTAAAGTTCCTTGCGGAGACAGAAACCTATAGGAACTGACGGATCGAGAAACGGAATTCGGCAGCACGAAAACTCACCAAAGCAGCACTGGCTGTGGCAGAACCTCCTAAATAATATGGCCTACAAGCATCCATCATTGCCTCAATGGCCTCTGACAGCCATGCATATGTACTAGAAGATCTAAGAAGCTCTGCTGGGTCTCCTTGGAAACCCGAATCGTCCATGTCAGACAACTCATAGCAGGATCAACAAAGGAGTAACTACTACATTATAGTATTTAATACAAAACTTTTTTAGATCGGAGTGCAAAAGAATCTAAAATAATATTATAAATATATCAAGAATAAATTACTTTTAGAACTTAACTTTAATTGCGGAAGTCGAGTAGAACGATAGAAGATGACTTAGGTAGGACACCTAAGTTAGGAGAGGACAATCAAATCACGTCGAGCCCACCGACATGACTTGATCAATAGCATCAGTCAAAACCTGCAATAGGTCAACAAACCTTGTATACTCAATTGTACTCCGCAAGACTTACCTGACAAAAAGAAAAGACTCTTAAGGATAGGCTAGCTTAATGGGAAGTCAAGATAAGGCTTTGCAAGAATCAAAGTGCCTTTGCAGAAAAGCTTTACTAAAATTGTTTTCTCAATACTAAATACTTACTATTGGTTAAACAAATCTTAAATTAATCATATTCTGGTTCAAACGTGTAACAACCATCTTTACCAAAATTCTTTATCAAGTTCCACTTTTTACTATGTTGAGGAATAGAGAATCGAGTCTCCATATCCGAGGAGTAACGACGATTCGAATCAATTATACCCAGCTGTGGATCTCTTAACCACATGACATATGCAGAATTGAATCTTGCATATGTCAATCTTCCTCCAAGGGATCCTCTTTCGCTAGAATGGCTCCGCGCCACCTAAGAGTACGGTATCCCTCGAACCCGAGACCTTGTCCCCTGAGGGTCTCCGCCACTCCTGCCATCTCTCCACTCCCAGTGCGCAGGTAACCTTTCTCACGATAGAATAGTCGTGATTAGGCTTACCAGAGTATGTGGTCAGTTACAAGTCTCGGTTCACACAATTCAACAACGACGGGTCCTAGGTCATCAACAGACGAAAACACTACTAAGGGACTCCATTCCCTAAGCAAGTTATCCATCCGGACTCAGTTTATTATATTGACACAGATGATCATGTATATCAAGACTCTTTTCCCAACATAAGTCCCAATTGGTCACAATTATTCATTACCTCCCTAAGCTTTCATAAACTGACATTATGCCAGAAGATAAAGTGTAAACCTAAATCTCACGAACGATGAAACCATCATTCGACTTCTACCAAAGTCTAAGCTTGGCTAAGCATAGCTAAACACTTTAGTAAAATCGTTAAATCAGTTTACCCAGGATAATAGTTCAGGAATCAAGGTTGGTAATGCAACAATTAGGTAATTTGTACTCCCCTAAAACTTAATGTAGCATTTCATAATTCTAGTGAATAAACCTTCACAGTCAAGAAAAAGGGTTTCATAATTCATACTCTTCTTGAGACTTTGAGAACTTTTGGGGAGAACTTGGGCTGCTCTTCTGCTCTTTCTTGTGTGGGACATTTATCCTCTTTCTCTTTTTTTCTCTCTCTTTTTTTCTTTCTTTTTTAGAGAGCACCCAAGCCCTTTATTGGAGATATTGTTAAGAGGTAATTTAGGAAATATTTGGAGCTTTATTAGCTAGCACGGGTGAATGATGGGTATAGAAATATTTTTGGGTAGTTTACTCCCAGAATAGGAATAGAACTATTTTATTGATGGATCTGAATAGGGTGTATATGAATGGTACTTCTAGAGTAGAAGTAACCTATGTAGGTGGAATGGATAAGGTTGCGTACTTCCAGGATAGAAGTAGCACATGTAGGTGGAATGTACATGGATCTTGATTTTAACCGCATGACC